>VWZZ01008361.1:32665-70209 GCA_013399095.1 Psophia crepitans | reverse complement strand
CCGCGCCCCGCCTTGCTGACGCGTCACGCCCCTGTTTGCCCGCTTCTCTTCGCCGCACTCCGGGTCACTCGCGCTCCCAAGGGGATGTTTAAATCTCCCGCAGTTGCTGCCAGGAACGCCCCCCCTTCACGTCAGCCGCCTACGTGCGAGCTGCCGCCTCCGGGAGTGCTAAGCCGGCCCGCCCCAAGCTCCCTCCTGGGCTTACCTCGCTCCAAGGGCCACCTGTCCGTCTCGACCGAGTGCTCTGCTGCAGGAACAACCGTCCCTGCCGCCGATTCTCGTTGACTGACAAGAATCAGTCGGAATAACCCCCATTTTCAAGAAGGGAAAGAAGGAAGACCCAGGGAGCTATAGGCCTGTCAGCCTCACCTCCATGATGGGCAAGATCCTGGAGCAGATCCTCCTGCAAACTATCCTAAGGCACATGGAAAGTAAGGAGTGAACACAGCAAACACAGTGAACACAGCTTCACAAAGGGCAAATTGTGCCTGACAAATTTGGTGGCTTTCTATGATGGAGTCACAGCGTCAGTGGACAAGGGAAGGGCAACTGACATTATTTACCTAGACCTGTGCAAAGCTTTCGACACTATCCTGCACGACATCCTTGTCTCTGAGCGGGAGAGACATTGCTTTAACAGATAGACCACTTGCTGGATAAGGAATTGGCTGAATGGCCGCACTCGAAGAGTTATAGTCAACAGCTCGATATCCAAGTGGACATGGGTGACAAGTGGCTTTCCTCAGGGGTCAGTACTAGTACCTGCACTGTTTAAAATCTTTGTTGGCGACATGGACAGTGGGATTGAGTGAACCCTCAGGAATTCTGCCAACAACACCAAGCTGTGTGGAGCAGTCGACATGCTGGAGGGAAGGGATGCCATCCAGAGGGTCCTTGACAGGCTTGAAAAGTGGGCCCATGCAAACTGCATGAAGTTCAACAAGGCCAAATGCAAGGTCCTACATGTGGGTAGGCACAATCCCAAGCACAACTGCAGGCTGGGCAGAGAATGGATTGAGAGCAGACCTAAGGAGAAGGAACCGGCGGTGCTGGTTGATGAAAAGCTCAACATGAGCCGGCAGTGTGCACTGGCAGCCCAGAAAGCCAACCGTGTCCTGGGCTGCATCAGAAATAGTGTGGCCAGCAGGTCGAGGGAGGGGATTCTACCCCTCTCTTCTGCTCTTGTGAGACCCCACCTGGAGCACTGCATCCAGCTCTGGAATCCTCAGTACAGCAAAGATCTGGAGGAGCTGGAGCAAGTCCAGAGGAGGGCCAAAAAAATGATTACAGGGCTGGAACACCTCACCTGTGAGGACAGGTTGAGGGAGCTGGAGTTATTCAACCTGGAGAAGAGAAGGCTCCAGGGAGACCTAATTGCGGCCTTCTAGTACCTAAAGTGGACCTACGGGAAAGCTGACAAGGGCCTGTTTCTTAGGGAGTATAGTGAGAGGACAAGGGGCAATGGCTATAACCTAAAAGAAGGGAGATTTAGATGGGATGTTGGGAAGAAATTCTTTCCTGTGAGGGTGGTGAGGCAGTGGAACAGGTTTCCCAGAGAAGCTGTGGATGCCCCATTCCTGGCAGTGTTCAAGGCCAGATTGGATGGGGCTTTCGGCAATCTGGTCTAGTGTAGGGTCTCCCTG
The DNA here is from genome assembly GCA_013399095.1 of Psophia crepitans. NCBI lineage: Eukaryota > Metazoa > Chordata > Aves > Gruiformes > Psophiidae > Psophia > Psophia crepitans. Next base: position 68,566 of record VWZZ01008361.1, on the reverse strand, counting down.
CCCATGGCAGGGGTGTTGGAACTAGATGACCCTTGTGGTCCCTTCCAACCCAAACCATTCTGTGATTCTATGATTCTATACATTAGCTTTACTCTCAACTTTGCAAAGCTGCAGACTGATGGATGACCTTGTTTTCCCCTTCATAGGGTCTGAGTCTGCAGCACGAAGGAAGTCCTTTCTTAATAGACATCAACACATAGGATGCTCTGCTTCTGGTGAGGAGAAGACCCTGTACATTTCAGCCTCAGCTTTACATCAGGAACTGTAACCTCATGCATGAGACATGTTGCCACAGTATTTGTGGACCTGACATACCTCTACTGTTGCTTTTTCAACTAACGGTTTTGGTGACTCCTCATCTCGTGCACTGGAAATTCCAGCCGTCTCACCTCCAAAGAGTTCCTCGCTGTTCTCAGTGAGGAACTAGGCCTATCACCTGCACACATCAAACCATTAGGTTCAACCCAGGTGACTGAAAATGGATCAAACATCCTTTCCCGCTCCTGACCCTTGCTTTCATGCAGAAAGCTGCAGCTGTGGGGTTGTTTTTCCTGGCAGCTACCCCATGAGTGTTTATTCAAGAGAGGAGGCAGCCATGTACCTCTGGACAGGAAAGCTCAGGTGGGCCCTGAAGGCTGTAGCTAGCTGGTAAATGCCCCATCACCTGCACCAGCACTTTCAGTGGGAGCATGTGCTCCTCAGGCAGGGTATGTAGGTTTGGTCCCACACAGATGGCCTGGTTGCTGGCAGTCATCCTGCTGGATGCAGAGTTTTTGCTGATATTAAGCAGCCAGCCAAGCAAGCACCTCAGCAGGAGGAGTTGATAATGGGGCAACTTGTTGGCCACCCTGAGGGAACAGGAACACAATGTTAATAAAGTAGATGATGTCAACACTCATCAGGGCTGGTCTCATCCAAACCCCTCAAGGGAAGGCTCCCTGGCCACACCAGGTCTGCTGCAGAGGAACTACCTTCACTGAGATACTGCTGCCTCCCTTCTTGCCTTTCTGGCAGGAGTCACTTGGTGGGGGACCCTCTAAAGACTTCAGAAAGTGCTCCAAGGAGAGAAATGTTTTTCTGTGCCGCAGTCCCCAAATTCCAACCCCACAGCAGCAAGTGGTGGCTGGCAGGAAACACGGCTTTCTCAAGGAGGCCATTGCTTTGCCTCTACAAGCACTTAGGCTCTGCCATTTCCTGTGTAACAGGCAGACTGCTCACTTAAGTCCTGTCAGCTTCTCCTGCCTGCTGGTCTCCAGGGCTCTCATCCACTCCTGGTAAGCTCTACATCAAAGAACTTGGCAGGGATGTTTCGCAGGAAATCCTGCGACAGCAAGGGCTGCAGGTGAGGCTCTGAACGCTTCTTCTGGGAGCACAGGCAGCATCCACAACACTCTGGTTCACAAGCAGGCAGCCGGGTTTCGGTTCCCTGCTCTTGCAGGTACCAGTAGACTCAGATAAACAAATGTAAAGGTGACATTCAATTGTTTCAACAGAGATGTTTAGCCACACTGGGCATGCAAGGGTGTCCTGTATGCATTCTCCAGAAAGGGGTCTGTGTCGTTTCTGTCAACCCTGTCATAGACTCCTCAAATGGCAGTAGATAGTTTTCTTTTCAAGTCCTCTAAATATAAGTTTGCCATTACTTATAAAAGGGCACAGGCTTCATGTTTATATGTCATACTCAGGGCTCTTTGGTGGCTTGTTTTGGCCTGATCTAGTTTTAGATTGTTTCAGTGTGATCATTTTCTAATGATCAAGTGTCTTGATTATAAAATTATTGTGAATAACAGCTATTTTAAAATGACTAAGTTTTAATATTTTAGTAGTTGCAAGGATACCGGAAGGTATTGAAATACCATATTGAATTTAAATACTAAAATGAAAGACTGAAAAATATTCACCACTGAGGGGTTTTTGATTTTTTTGGTGTCTTTTTTTCTATTATGTTTCACTTTGATGGCAGAGATTGTTGTGTTTTGTCAGCAGCAGCAGCATTATCAACTAAAATAAACCTGTACCTAAAGGACACACTTAAAACCCTTTTGTCATTGACCATAACAAAATATCATCGGACCATTTTGCCGGCTTTTTATGAGGTGTTATATATGCATGGTTTCTGGAATTAACCAGTGAACATATTTACTATTTTTTATTTATTTGCTGCATTGGTATGAAGTGCTGAAGTTAATTTTTCTTGGGTTTTTTTTTGTTTGTTGGTTTGGTTTGGTAGTTGTGTTTTTTTTCTGTCAGATTCATTGAACAGCTCAAGCTTTTATCAAACGCTGATAATTTCTTCTTAACATTGATGGAAAACTTTGATTCTTCTGGGTGTTGAAATTTGTTGGCTTTAGTATTTGGAAGTAAGAACTGAGGACCATTCACTTTACAGAGCAATTTTTGCCTTGAAGAGGAGTGGCCCAGGGCAAGTAATAGCTCTTCCTTTCTTCCTTTCCATTACCTGTGGGCAGCAAAAGAGTAGAGTGTGGGCGCAGCCTGGGCTGACCTAATCACAGTCACAAAAGATCATAATTTACCATGAGTCAAACAAATTCTTGCCTCCTGATAAAGGCTCTTCTCCTGAGTAGAACTCTATTATGTCTTTCTGAGGCACAATTCTTCCTCAAAACTACTCAAATGAGAATGACATAAATTTATGCACTGTTCTTCACATTCTTTCCTGAGCCAGCACACTTTTTCCTCTTTGTTGAGCAACAAGAAGAGCTATAGGCTTTGCAAGTCAGCCTCCTATTTGAAACAGAAATTATATAAAGTCAAATATCCTTCTAAGGATTTATTTGTCCACTGTGCACAAGTTGACCGTACTTCTATACAGGTGGGGAGAAACGACAGTTGAAACCTCTGTTTCAGTGTCACTCGACCAAGACTTTAACGCTATGGATGTGAGCAGCCAGAACGGTCACCTGGTTAGAAGGGGAAAGTTACTGAACAGAATAAAATGTCTACTGAAATACTAACAGAAAATGCCTGCCAGCCTGGGAGCTAGGTCTGTGAACCAGAACCATCCTTGAAAAGTGCAGCTGGCATCTTTGAAGTACAGCTGGGTACCTAGAAACTGTAGAGATCCTGGGATAACATCCGTAAGCATAAAAAGAAAGAACTATAAGGGCAACTTACCTTCTGAAAAGGGGAAAAGCAGTCTGAAAAAAGGGGAAAATATCCCGAGAACATAAAAGTCTGTAACTGCTAGTAACTGCAATAACAGGAAAACAGGCTGGAAACATAAGAATCAGTCTGAGAGAACAGAAAATATCATAATTTATTGGCTGTCACAGGTGAAAAATAGAAATTAACAGCATGTATTTGCTGCTTAAAGTCATGGTGTTCAATGCCATTTGATGTTTCTGTGATATAAAAATGACTTAATTTTTGCCCAAAATGGAATTGCTCTCTCTGAGAACTTCCCATGCTGCACATACTGTGATAAAGTGGAGAAATTTAAAGGTATACTCCTCTGTGTCGGTGTGTGTTGTGTAATACTGTGAACCCAGGGTTGGATCTCTCTGCACCTGCAGGCTGGGTAACTCCAGGCAGGTCCTCACAGCCAAAGCCAAATATTTCTGCACTCCTGGTTAAGCTAGCTGGCCATACCTGTTTAAGGAGGGATAAAGACGATGGAGCTGTGCAGTGAGATATGAGACAAAACCTCTGAGGACTGAGACATGAAAATTTTCCTTTGTGCCACCTAGAAGATTAGCAGAGCTGAGAGCAGTGACTGCTCCTGCCCATAGGCATAACCCACATGTTAGAACATCTCATGATGGTGGTCATACTAGATTTTCACAGCTTTGGATTAACAAACTGAGCATAAACCACTTTCTCTTTTCATCTCAAAGAATTACAGTTTTGACGATACTAACATCTGGGTTTTACCTTTGGCCTTATCCAAGCAGATAGTATTCTAAAAAACACTACCTCTTCACTCAGAGCATAGTACATAGTACCTCTTCACATGGCATAGTACAAATTACTGCAGACGTATCTAACCTACCTCTAAACAGGTATCAATGTGTTGAAAATAATTTTAGGCAAAAGGGAAATGATACTAGCATTAAATAATGTAATATTCGCTATTTTTGAGTTTTCAGAAACCCTAGTCAATTTAAGATTACACTGAAAAATAATTGTTTTACAAGAGTGGTAGGATTCAAGCTTTACATGGCCACATCATAGACAGGTATGTGACAGGTGACCCAAACCTTCCTACTAGGCAGATGGAGAGAAATAGGTAAATTTAAGGCAATTATTCATAAAACTTTGTTCAGACAACTATTTCAGGATTAAAAGACCCTTGCTGTAAAAGTTCCTATTTTTCTTTGCAGACCAGGAAACTACAGATGGCTAGTTCAGATGTGGACATTTGCATCTAAAACATGATTTCCACTGCAGATGTGGATTTGGAATATTTCCTTATCTGTATATGCACAAACATATATACTGGTAAAACAAGAATAATTCTTTTCTGTTTTCAACTTGGCAAAGAAAGTCAGAGTAGTGGTTTAAAGAAATTGATGGTATATTTAATCTGAAGAAAGAACTGACAGATAATTAAGATCAATGAATGCTGAGCCTTTCAGATTATTGCTAATCCCTTCTCACAGATGGAATGGGTTTGTCCAAATTATTTCAGAAATTTGATTAGACTTACTCCTGAGCCCTGTCTCCAGAAAGAAATTTTATGAAACCAGGTTATTTACTGCATTGAGGATTTTATTTTTTCAGCAAGAAAATATTCATGATGTAAAAGGGTTTAATGATGCACTTGAATGGCATTGTCAAGAGTGTTCCAGATCGTTCCTGACTTTCTCATGAAGTAAAAATGTAATATTTGCATTGACTTCCAGAGATGAGTTTAAGCCAATAATAAGTACTTAAAAATCGCAGCACTAAAATGTGATAAATGTTAAAAATTAAAAGTTCAGTCTAAAATGAGATTTCCTTGAGAGTTACTATAGTTTGAATTACTATAATAATTTGAATTTTACACCTTCCAGTTATTTCTAAAATTCATTTGAATTATTCTCAGCACATTTCTTATCAATCTTATTATGAAGTCATGGGAACAGATTAATTTCCATAAATTCAAATGCTTTCCACCTCACTTCAATATTGAATAGCATTTGGTTATCTAAGCCTAGATCTGTACTTGTAAATTAAAAGAGGCCATATTCTCCAGCTATAAGACTAAATGGCATAAAAAGGCTCAGTCCAGAACAGTTTAAGACAGATATTTCCTCCTCTACGAACAAGTAGCCATAGAACTGACTGAAAATACTGCCTGTATCAGTCACTGTCAGTGAAAAGATTAGTTGGAATAAGATAAAACTGCAGGAAAAAAAATGTGTTAAACCATACAGAATTGTTTCTGTCAATTATAAAATGATCATCTATTAAAATACTTGACTATTTCAGTGCCCAGTCAGCTGTATGTGAACATGAGACCCTGCGTGCTGTAGAAGAACTGTAGCTGTGCTTAAAGGCTGAATTTAAATGCTTACAGTATTTGAATGATGTTTGTGGGCTGACATTCAAGTATTTTAGACATACCAGGGGAACTCTCACAATTTAGGTCAGGCTTTTGATATACCCGTTCTGAAAAACATACCAAGAAAGACTACACTATGACATCATATATATGTGTACATGAGAACATACTGACTCCTATGATTCTCTGGCTGGATCTCCACCCTATCTTGAAATTCAAGCTAATTAACTACATAAGTCTTGTAATCAGTAATCTTTCTTGTCTCGTCTTGCATTTTAGATGGTAAAATCTTCTGAACAAGGACTGTGTTTATTTTGTCCTGTAAAAGGTCAGTTTTAGGTCAATGAAAAGACTTTAAATGATGAAACAGATTTTTAGATCAAATCTACTGCCAAGCACATTGTACATGCTTTGTAATAATAATGAAAAAGATTAAAAAGACAGTGCTATTCAGTGAATGCTCAAGGAAATAACAGAGCACTCATTCCTGCTAGTATGAGACTCACTACATGAAGTTAAAATTAATATATATTTATCAGACTAATATGAAAAGTTTTAGGATATTTAAATCCCAATCAAGGAAAATTTTCACATAACAAATATTAATACTTGTGATTTTTGCTCCTATCTTTTCTTTTAAGTGTTAAGCCTAGGCTGTGTGGTCAACTCGTCCAATTATTTACTTTTATTATTGGTAACACTGCTCTTAATTCTACTTTATAGCTCAGTAACAAGCTCTAATATTCAAATCTACATAATGTATCAGAAACAAAATGCATGCACATTCTTTTTTTAAGGTTGATTTTTATATTAAAAAAATTCTTCTGTCAGCAGGAAAGATGTTTTATTTAAGCTTTCATCTCTCCTGAGTGTGCTTCTCACAAGAGAAGAATGGGTTATTTATTATTTGAAAGACGAAGCTGCTATTGGAAGACTTGACTATTACTCTTTCCTTCAGCTTCTATATGGCAATAAAAATTACTTCTAATGTCTTTGATGTTACTCTGTGTAGTTTCAGTATCTTTGATACTTTTGGGAATATCTTCCTAGCTGCAAGCAAACTATTTTGTTACATGCAGAGAAAGGTAATATGATTTGCCTTTGGTATTCCCTTTATGCTTCTAGGCATAAATTATTTTGATAGAGTTAACTGCCTGTCATTTAAAGAAAATATTTTCCTGTGACACTTTTGTTTCACACACTATATTACTGCACAAATTATTTAGCCTAATCAATTAAGTTATCACAGCATGCCATACAAAGTAAATATATTAAAAATAAAAATCTAAAAAACCCTTTAAACAGAGATTTCAGATTCTAACTCAATAATGTAGGCAATTGTGCATCATTTAATGGATGATTGAATAGCTACATATTTAAAAGAATCTCAAATTTGGAATGTGATATTCATAAGTAGAGATTTGGTAGGAGATCATTTTATAAATTAGGCTGATGGAGTAGTAAAAGTGAATGCCTTGTGTTCAGAGAAGTCTAAATCAGGATTATTAATGGAGAAAGATGAAAATAAAGGACGGACTTGTAGTGAAGGGAAAAAGTCTTCACCACTAAGGATGGGCTATGCCTAATAGATAGACACAGGTAATTATTAAAATCAAAGAAAAAAATATGATGCCTGAATTTCTTAACATAGCACAGCATCCCTTAATTTCAACAATCCAATAAATAAATAAGCTTTTAAAATTGTAGTAAATATATCCTATATTTTAACACGCCATTTCCTGTCATAAAACCAGTATTTTTTGTGATGCAATGTGTTTTATTAAGAGGGAAAGTTTGTATGGATAATGAAAATTTTGCAGTGGAAGATTATTTAGAGCTTGAATAAATTATTTATTTTTTTATTTTCCCTACTAAAACACTGGAAAATATACTACTCAAGTAGTTTTATTCTACTGAAAAGCAGGGTATGCCACGTCACTAATACTGTAAACAAATGTTTTGGATGTCACAGTAGATATTTTTAAATAACAACAGGTATTAATTCATGCTCCAAAACTGTCTAAAAAAATGTACTAATGGGGAATAGTGTATACTGCCACAATTTGAAACTGAAATTTGATGTGAATAAAGAGCACACACAGACTCACAACAGTATCAGAAGCAGAGAGAAAAACATCCTGGCAAAAAGCTATCCAGCTGGCAAAAGACTGGATAGCTAACTCACTTGCACCTTCTGCAGAAGACGTGAAGAAAACGTACTAGAATATGACTCTTCATCACAGAACTTAGGGTGAAATCTATCTTCCTTGGTTTTAAGGTCTGATGTTAGGAGGAAATTTTTAGGAAAAGGTAATTATTTCCAATAACTAAAAAAGAATTTTTTTCTTTATGTACAACTCATCTCTCCCAAATTTCAAGAAGAAACTGATGTTATTATTAACAGCACTAACAATTCTTCGAACTGGTTAGTGAATTCCAACAATGCACTTCCAAAACTTCTGAAATAATCTTATCTCTCCAACTGCCTCATATGTTCCCCTTCTTATCATGAAGAAAACAGTTAACTGTCTCATCCACAAAAGGCAGTACTCCAAATTTTTCATGCTCAAAAAAAGTTTGAAAGTATTTTGGATGATGTATCGGAGATGTTTTACACATCTTTAATGATCCGAATGTCAGGTGTGTGCTCTAGTCATACAGGCTTGTTTTCTAATTATTAGAAAGAAAAAAAGTATGTATGCAACATGAGTCAGCACATCTTAGTCACTTTTTCTTAGGACTGGATACATTAATTTTCTTATAAATTCTATTTTTCCTTCCTGGTAATAGAGAAGACCTAGGCAGGTTAGTCCAAAGTCTAACATTTAGATTGCTAAAACTGATAGAAGCATCTTCAATCAACATCTTCAGTTTTTGTTGATGAATCTCCACAGGTTGGTTGATGGTTTAACATTTGTCTCATGATCTCTGTTTTGAAGATAATTGTTGCGTAGATATTTACTATAATTTCTGTGTTACTAGTCAATCCAGGAAATGGAATTTTTTTACAGGAAGTCTTATCATGTATTTTTGAGATATTTGTCTTTAAAAATTGAGATTTTCTTTAGAGATCAAACAGCAGAATAATCCCTTTTCTTTGCTTTTCATAAGATTGACCATATTATATGAAATGGATTTCATTAACATGAACTAGTTCAGTGTTTCCAGGTGCAAAATGATTGTCTGGCAATATCATTTTCCCTGTCAGTAAGTGAGGTTAAGAAAATAATATAGTGACATTATAGGATATAGTGATATGGCCATATCAGGTCTTGTCTTCTCTAAAACGGTATTTAAATACTTTCAAAACACAATAGTACATGAGAAAATTATAATGTCAGTACAGCTTTGGGTTTATTTTATGGTATTTTATCTACTGTTCTTTGACAAACTACACTAACAGAATGCTGTTCTTCCAGCATATAATTTAACCAAACATTTTTGCTCTAGATTTTGCCACATATAAAAGTGAATGGAGGCTGGAGAAAGATCTCATCTTTTTAATGATGAATGGTCTAATTCTATCCTTGCATTTAAAATTATGTGTAGAAATATTTAAAATCTGTAAGATAAGGTAGTACACCCCGGTATATTTAAATTTTCTAAGAAGACACGCTCTTCTTCCTAGTAAAATCACATTAGCATGACATAAAACAAATGTAAACCTGGAAATATGTACAGATTAAATTGCCAAAAGTCTTTTAGTAGAATAATACTAGTGGAAAATGCTTGCTATTTTTGGAGGTTTTCATTCAAATAGATTTTTAGTTACCAGGAATTTTTAATTTTCAAGTATTTCTCAGGTAGACGCCCAAATTGCTCTCTTACAAGTTGCCTAACTATTCAACTGCCATGATGTATATTGTTGCAATTCCTATTATCTAAATGTCTTTAGATTAGGAACTCCAAAGCTTCTAGACTTCCACAGCCACCTGTCTCCTCTGTTTTCTGACTCTTTGCTCAGTCAACTTCTGAATTCCTAATTAAAAAAGGAAATCTTAAAGCTCTCTGACTTGTACTCTGGGAAAAAGTAAATAATAGGACATCCAGTTTCCAAGTTCCAGGCTCTCAGCTCTGTTTTACAATTTCTGTGATTTATACGTCCTCTGGGAATAGCTCAGCTCCCTAGACAAGCTTCAGTAAACCAGATTTCCAGGTATTCTGTAACCCACAGCTGCTTCGATGGTGAGAGCTGAGGAAAAAATAGATTCTATTAATTCAGCAATTAGAGGTAAACAGCCATAAAATTCTCAAAAGTCACACCAACTCCTGTCACTGATTCCTAGTATTCCTCAAATAGGTGGCTGTGCTGTAGTGTGGCAAGTGGGTCAGGAATTCCAATGAGCCTGAGTTATCTAAGAAACACCCTAAATATTTTCAGATAAAATGCTGTATGGTTGTAGTTCTAGAAATATTTTTAGATTCTATCCTTTGTTTTATGAGGGACAAAAAAATTCTAAAATTTAACAAATCCCCACATGATTTATGTGTGAATACAATTGGGTTTCATAAGGATGACAGATCTTGGCTCAGAAGAGTGCTAAGAGTTTGCAGCACAAATTGTGTTACGTATGTTACATCACTGTTTTTGTCTCTTGGGCTATAAACAAGGTTGGTGTCAAAGGCCATGTTTTATGCCTTCCTTGCCCTTTCTATCCACAAGAGAGTTTGCCTGTACTGTTCTTAAAAAAAATTAAGATCTGTTTTTAACATGTTAGATCAGACAGGGTCATTTCCACTGACTATTTTTCTATTTCTTTCCAAATGAAATTTTTACACCTTTTATAAGTGCATCTGAAAAGACAATTAAGCTCTATACAGGAGACAGTGAAGTTAAAGAGAATGTGAAAATGGAAAAAAAAAAAAGTTAAATATATAAATCCCAAATGCTTCCATAATCTCTTTTGTTTCTTGTAAGGAAAAAAAGAAATATTGTAAAAGTTTAATTAAAGTTTATGACTGAGGATGAAACTGTTGATAGATTGATAGATCTCGTATTACTGGAGGTTAGGTGACAGAAGTTGCAACATGTGAGATGGCAGTAAATCTCTATATTTAGCCAACTTCACTGAGTGACTTGCCAAAAAAGCTTAGAATATAATTCAACTGACCAGACAGCAGGAAATAGATTTTTTTTTGTCAACACATATAATAGTGTCTTTTGGGAAGTCTTAGAGTGTTCTGCCTTGTCTTCCATTTGCCACTCCAGAAGGTCTTGAATATCTTATGTTGAATGTCATCTCTGTCGATTCCATCAAAATGTCAGAGCTACCTTACGGCATTTCAGATGACTCTAGATGCTTGCACGGACTTGGGTCCTCAGTGTCTACTTTACAGTGAGGTGACTTTCTCTCTGAGTTACATTGGTAGTATTGATTATGGTGAGAATTAATTGAGTAAACATACATTTTCAGTGCTATTTTCAGATGTTGTGAGCTACCTACTAGTCTTCAGTTGCACCTTCAAAAATAGTAGCATCCCTTCCATTGTCCAGCCTTTTCTCTGTGAAAATACCATTTTCACAGAGAACATTTCAGGAACTTGGCCATTTGAAAAAGTCTCTCTGAATGAAAGTTACCCCAGGGTGAAAGGCTGATAGGATACTTTACCCCAGCATCCTAGGATGAGGTTTGTGCCTATCTTCCTTAAAAAGAACTTCAGACCAGTCACAAATATGTTAATAGTGAGACAACCACAACTGGGAAGTGACATCTGTATTCCTGAAGCAGAGTCTTTGTATCTGTTATTATTCAAGAAAAGCTGCCAGAACTTTTACAACCTCTCTGCACTAGTGTAGCTAGTTAAAGCAGGAGTTAAGTATTTGGATAACAGACACAGTTACCAACAGCATGCTTGGAGGTGGTTCTCAAAACACTGTTCTGAACATTTTACCAATAAAGAGGAAATGACTTGCTTTCTGTAGACTAGAGCTACAGTACTATTCCTATATAACTTCCTACTCATTTTCATACTTCTTCCAAAAGAAACAAAATATTTCTCGCTACTTGCAATCACGACATGCACTGAAATTTCAAACACAATACTGCATTATAAACTTTATTTGTTAGAAATGCTCCAATTAATTAATGTTGAATTAATGTTAGAAATTTGTATGATCTCTTCACTAATTCCAAAAGGACTCCTTTGGATTAATGATAATAGAGTAAGTATCAAAAGAATTAATAATGATTAGTCTATCATTTTAAAGTGCCATCCTCACTTAAACAACAAGCAATTTTCATATATTTTAGCAAGTTTCTATGGCAGGCCTTTCTAACAAGTTACAAATCATCATAATTTCTTTTCCTATTCATGTGCTAACATTAATCAGGGTAGCTACTTATGCATATGTGTAGATAGTGATGCAGTAGTGGATCTCCTAGAATTACAGAGTAATTGAGTGTCAAGTATTATTACAGCAGGCCTTCTTTTGAGATTTTCGCTGACGTTCATGCTTTGTGTTTTATTTATTTATTTTAAAGCCTCATTTTTCTCTGTTGTATTCTGGTTTTTTATTTGAAAGAAAACGCACATCAAATTATTATATACAGGACAAAAAATAGGTATATGTTTAAAACTGTTGAACTAGAAGGAAAACAGTCTTCAGAGAACTGAGTGATTTTAGGTGCCTAGTCTGAAATTTCCTGAGGATAATCCTAAGGAGGTGAGTGCTCCATTGCTCAGTATTTTCAAAATCCCAGTATCAGTGAAGGTATTTCAAGCTGGTTATCCAACAATGTAGGACACCTTGAAGATCTGCGTAGCTGAAAGTAGTCATGCACACTTCCCAGCAACTTTGTAAGTTTTGTTTCATGACAGCTAATGCTCTCTAGACACTGCTAAGGAACAGACTTGGGGATAGTCATGGATGGGCCATATTGTTCCCAAGCATCAGTGTAGTAGTAACTCTGTCTAAGGGGAGAAGACAGTTTAAGTGCAGGTAACAATTAGAGAGAAATGCTCTGTCACTTGTCTTCATGAGCAGATAAAACATTCTACTGTATTTTATTTTCTACTATGAACATAACCATTACAAACATCTGCAAATTCTTAAAACTATAAACAGTATTTTGTCCATTCACCCCTCCTCATGCCTGGAGCGTACATTAAAATACGTCATGTTGATATTATCTAAGTTCTTAAAGAGATTTGGAATTCTGTTATTCAGTTACAACAGTAAAATAAGTTATAAAACATCTCATCAAATCCACGGCTTTCAGTTTGGGACTTTTTCGTTGGTTTTGGTTGTGTTTTTTTTTGTTTGTTTGTTTGTTTAGGTTTGGGGGTTTTTTGTATGTAGAAAGAGGTATCTCTTGCCAGAGCTAAAAGATTTAGACAGCATGTTAGACACAATATGTTGAACAAGTTGTTAACTATTCAAAATATAGTGAAAAAGTGAAGATAAAACTAAGTAAATTCAGATTTGTTTGGCTCTCCTAGCTATCAAACAATGGCAAGAACCAAAAAAGGTAAACCACAAATATTCTTTAATTTAATATAAAACCAGCTTTCAACTATTCTTATTATTGATGTTTAAAGAAAGACAAAAGAAAAATTTCCATTTTTTAACTTTAAAATTTGTGTAAATAAAACAGTACTGTCAGTCTTGCAATAAATCAGAATATCATCAATTTAACAATAAATAATCCCTCCATGGATTACGACCTTTGCATATCTCAGGCTCAGTAAGTCAGCAGCAAAACCTGCCAAGCTCACCTGGCTATCTGGCCCCCAAGAGCAACTATTTTTTTTTCCCAGAAAATTAAGTATTCAAAATCAATTAATGAAACCACACTGAAGGGTTTTTTGATGAATTGCACTGTTAATTCCACTTGTGTATGTGCAACATCACAACTATATTTTTTTCCTTTCGTTCTGGTTTTCCGTTTTGACATCGGTCACAAAGCTATGATACCCACAGCACCTTCTCTGAAAGATGTGCTCTGTCTCTTGTGGCATGTCACTTCCAAGCCTCGTGTGGCACTTGATTCTCTGAGGACTATTTCAGAGAAGAGATTGCACACTTGCTTGGTAACTTCGCTGCGACACATGTCTGTATGATCCATTGAGCATAAAACATCCATTGCCATTCCCCTTTGCTGAGAGAAAACAGCATCTATAAATGCAGACAAAATCAAGAACAGTAAGAGAACCATAAAATGTACTGCCTGAAAGGTTTCAGTGACACTTATATTTCCTTCAGCAGTATCACTCTTGGATTTTTTAAAATGTTTGCTGAACCATGTTTTTCCTATAATTTCTAAATAAAATGTTCAGAACATGACAGATGATTACAGATTATTTTTAATTTTGTTTGAATTGGAACTACAGTCTAAAATTTTACAAAAGCTTAGTGAAAATCCTGACAATTCCAGGAGAAAACATTTAAGTTAAAAATTCCTGTTCCTTTCTAATACCCAGCTAAACACGATTCATCTTCATGTTTCGTTCATGTGAGAACTAAAATTAACCCATAACAGTAGCAGAATAGGAAATAGAATGAACACATTTTAAATACCCTTTCTAGATCTCTGTTAAAGGAGACAGAAAAGGTGGAAAATGCGCAGAAAAGATTAAGATAATTTATGTATAAAAGAATAAAAGACACTGAGAAGATTAAATTTAGTCTTTTCTGACAGTTTCATAGCAACAAGTTGGAGATGGAAAAGGCCTATTAGATTATTCATTTCATCTCTCTGTCAAGGCAGGATTTTCTCCAACTATATTTTTTCCTGTGCTTTGTCCTGTCTAGTGTTGAAAACGCCAAATGATGAATCTTCTACCACTACCCTTAGGAGACTATTCCAAATCCTAATATATCTCCCTGTCAGGATATCTACCCATATTCAGTCTAAATTTTCCATTTGTTAATCTCACTTCATTACTTCTGGGATAGCCTGTTTTCCATATAAAATAATTTCTCTTCTTTTCTCTCCCTCTCTGTCTCACTGTCTCTCTTATCCCCCTTAGTTACTGTTTAGCTAAACTCTTTTATTTTTAGCTCTATTCATCATTACTCTGAAGTCATTCCCTCCAGCCCCTAATATCTTTTTCTTTTTCTTTTTCTTTTTCTTTTTCTTTTTCTTTTTCTTTTTCTTTTACTTTTTCTTTTTGTTTTTCTTTTTCTTTTTCTTTTTCTTTTTTTTCTTTTTCTTTTTCTTTTTCTTTTCCTTTTCCTTTTCCTTTTCCTTTTCCTTTTCCTTTTCCTTTTCCTTTTTTTCTTTTTTTTTTTTTGGACTTCTGTCAACTTGTTTTTGTGTTTTTGGCAGCATGATACCTAAAATTTCCTGGTACTCAAGAGAGAAAACTGTAAACCAGTAGAGGTTTAACCACAGATATTCTGTTTTCTAGCTAATACCTAATAAAATTTACTTTAAATTACCACCTTTCAGGAACTAGACAAAGGAGGAGAGCCATGACACTGCAGGAAATGTAATTTGTAGAAAATGCAAAGTCAATATAGATAAATAAGGAAGACGTTATATAAAGAGTATGATATTTAATTTTGATATTCTCAGCACACATTAAGACCACTGGGGGATGCTCAGTCAAATCTAAATCACTTCCTAAAAGTCTTTGTAAAATAAAAGAGAAGAAAGAGTCTTGCAGAAACTCTTGGAGGAAGTTACACAGAAAGTTGTTTATTTTAAAATAATCTTTAAAAAGGTTATTTAAATATCTTTTTTTTAGCTTGTGATTAAAAGTAATGTTTTCATTATAAACTAATATGAAAGAGTAAGTTTATGAATTCTTACATGTAGATATATGTAAACGGTGTATAAAAAGAAAGTTTAGACTTGAGATCATCATCTTTTCAATGGGAGCTTTTTTGCATGTTGATGAATCTTTCAATAAAAAATCCTGCCATATTACATTTTCTGTGATCCTATATGTGTTATAAAACTAATATCTTAAACTAAACCACAAAGAATAGATGTGCCTAAAGCTAATGTAACTGATTTATTCAAATGTTCTATTTTAATCAGATTAAAGATAAATTATCCTTCTAGAAATGAATTAATAGATCTTTTCATATACTTGAAATAATCCTACTAGATTTAACACATTTTGATGAATTATGTATTGTCACTGTGCAGCAGTGGACATCTAAACCAGATGAACTGCCTATCTATGAAATGGCTGAACTCTAAAATGAAGACATAAAAGAACAGGCTGCCCAGAGAGGTTGTGGAGTCTCCTTCTCTGGAGATATTCAAAACCCACCTGGACACAGTCCTGTGCAGCCTGCTTTAGGTGATCCTGCTCTAGCAGGGGGGTTGGACTAGATGATCCTTAGAGGTCCCTTCTAACCCCTACCAATCTGTGAATGTGTGAATCTGGGAACTTTCTCAGATATGGTGAAAATACTGCTGTGAAATGCAGATCAAAATTAGAGGTATAATTTAATAATAAATCCAACTATTTAAAATTCCAGACAGAAAATTAGTTCAGACTGCCAGTTCTTTATATAGTCTTAAGCAGCTGTTAATACTAGCATTTTTGAGTCTAAGTGAAGGAAAGGTTTTGATAATGACACGACTAAACACAGTGAGCACAATGAGGACCTCTAACTGTAACACCAACAAAAGTGTTTCCATGTTCTGCTGTATTGAAGAGCATAGTCCTTTTCAGTAACACTCAGCTCATTTAACTCAATGAAAGAAACTCTGATACTAATCTAATCCCATTACTTTCTTTCCATGGAGTGGATTAGAGACTGTGAAGGGTTCTTGAGGGGATTTTTTGTGTGTTTTTTTAAAGTGATATCTTGAAGTGCTTGAAAGGAACATTTTTTTTTTTAATACGTTGTGGTATTTTAGTAGTATAATACTGTTGAAACTGTTCATACTGGAAACAATACATTAAGACAGGGGAATTACTAGAATATGTCCTGTTTAAATAGGATGTAGAGATGTAGGTGTGCGCACTGACATCCTTGGCATTTCTCCACATCAAAATTTTGGCTTAAAAATTATCTTCTGAATGGACATCTGACCTTAACATACTAATTTATTTTGGCACTCTTTTTTTCTATTGTTTTATGCTTTATCTTCTTTCATTATTTCCTTGATAGTTTGAAATGAAAAAAGGGTTTAGCTTTAATTTCTCATTCAGTGATATTATAAAATGTTAAATTCCATGGGAACAGAAATCTCCATCTTGAAATCTATGTTCAATACAGGATGCCTATTTCATGCCACCATCTCAGCCTCTCCAGTACCTTGAAAACAGGCACCAAGTGGTGTTTGGTGACTGAGAGAAAGTGAGTTACAAAATGTTCCAACTCACTCCAAATGACATCTCTTTTCTTCCATCTGATTGCTCTGAAGAGTTTGAAGTATGCTACTCTTTGAGTCTATGTTTTACTTCTTCACAGTGTGTATTGCAACATGGAATGAATGGCAGCTCCTACTACTTCCCCTGCCTCTCCTTTTTTTTTTTTTTTTTTATATAAGCATATTCATGAAAATTGTAGCTGGATGCAAAAGATAAGTGTATCTCAGGATGACTATTGAGAATCACAGAATCACAGAATCACAAGGGTTGGAAGGGACCTCGAAAGATCATCTAGTCCAACCCCCCCTGCCAAGGCAGGGCCACCTAGAGCACATCACTCAGGAACACATCCAGTCAGGTTTTGAATGTCTCCAGAGAAGGAGACTCCACAACCTCTCTGGGCAGCCTGTTCCAGTGCTCTGTCACCCTCACAGTGAAAAAGTTTTTCCTTACATTAACTCGGAACCTCCTATGCTCCAATTTGCACCCGTTGCCCCTTGTCCTATCGCTTAGTGAGGCCGAGAAGAGCCTGGTTCCATCTTCCCGACACTCACCCTTAACATATTTATAAACATTGATGAGGTCACCCCTCAGTCTCCTCTTCTCCAAGCTAAAGAAACCCAGCTCCTTCAGCCTTTCCTCATAAGGGAGATGTTCCACTCCNGGCACACTGCCGGCTCATGGTCATTCCCCCATCCACCAGGAGCCCCAGGTCCCTTTCCCCTACACTGCTCTCCAGCAGCTCAGTCCCCAACCTGTACTCGCACATGGGATTCTTCCTTCCCAGGTGCAAGACCCTACACTTGTCCTTGCTAAATCTCATCAGGTTCCTCCCCGCCCAGCTCTCCAGCCTATCTAGGTCCCGCTGAATGGCAGCACATCCCTCTGGTGTGTCAGCCACTCCTCCCAGTTTAGTGTCATCAGCAAACTTGCTGAGGGTACACTCCATTCCCTCATCAAGGTCGCAATCAAGGTCTCATCTCAATGGACGAGAATCGGCGGCAGGGACTGTTGTTCCTGCAGCGGAGCACTCGGTCGAGGTGGACAGGCGGCCCTCGGAGCGAGGTAAGCCCAGGAGGGAGCTTGGGGTGGGCCGGCTTAGCACTCCCGGAGGCGGCAGCTCGCATGTAGGCAGCTGACGTGGAGGGGGGGCGTTCCTGGCAGCAACCGCGGGAGATTTAAACATCCCCTTGGGAGAGCGAGCAACCCGGAGCGCGGCGAACAGGAGCGGGCAAACAGGGGCGGGGCGCGTCAGCAAGGCGGGGCTTGCTGACGAAGAATACACTTTAGTCTTCAGTCAGAAATTTTCTTCTCTAACAATGTGTTGATGCTGCTACACACTTTTGCCTTTTATTTTCTAAACAAAATTGAAATAGGGAGCAGAATATTTCATATGACATAAAATAATATTTAGGTCACCCAAATAACAGGTCTTACTGACCATCTCAAGTACTGTGATGTGATCAAGTTGGGATGTGCCACTCTCAAATCAACCTTTTTTGGTATAAAATTATGGTCTATACAACTAATCTTATCTTCTTCAGTACATATATATTTTTCCATCTCACTTTTGTTTGTTCCTCCTCTGTGTTTCCAGTTCAATTACATATTTTACTACATGATCTATCCGTATCTCACATGGAGTCCTGAAAAAAATGCTTTTGACCATGAGGATTTCTGATTTCTACTTGTTTCTTGCATGGCTATGGAAGCCATACTTTGGCTCTTGTTAAGCCTGAGAGCTTCTTAACACTGGTTTTACTTTAGCTAGTTTTACTTTACCTCTCTCCTAACTGGTCCAAAAATAATGTCTCAGCTGTTCGGTTTTGCCTATTTATTATTAAGCTTTGAGTAACTCTAGAGAGAGAAATATGACTCACAGTTAGAAGTGCCTTAATGACCTGGGTGCCTAAAACTGAAACTCTAAACAGCTATAGTAATTTCTTAAAAAGACAGACTAGAAGCAAAGGAATGGAAATAGCTGCTACTGAGAAACTGGAGAAAAGCTCTCTATTATCTTATTTTAAATATTTAGTTTCAAAATAAGACTTTTCACCTGCACAGAAGTAAACAGAAATTCTTGTAAATTGTTTGACCAACTTCTCTATGTAAAACATTTAAACCTTCTTAGTAGAATGTGATACTGGATTATGTTGTCTTTGCTAATCAAACACAAATGTCATGACCGCAGCACATCTTTTTCAGATTACTTAATAAATCTAAAGAGTTTGACATTTCAGCAGATTCTGAACTCTAAATATACTTTTTAAAAGTAGAAATACAGAAAACAACCAAACAACTAAATAATTTACTAGGAAAACCAAATCATAAAACCTCAAACTTTTTATTTTTTTACTTCTTCCTGTATTTCACTGAAAATATAACAAAAAGAAAATTAAGTTTTTATGTTTGTGCTTTACCAGACTTTATAAAAAGTTGGTAGTGTGAGAGTTCTCTATAAATGACACTTAGAATAGGAAAATTTGTAGGTCATAAAAGGTATATTTTATAGCTAAGGAAGGTTTTACTACTTCTTGCACCAATTATCAGTACTCTTTTTCAACGTTTCTCAACCTTTTCTCAGAAATCTATTCCAATTTACTCCATGTTTGTATTATTAAACTATCGTAATGTTCAGCCTTCTGTAAACTTCTGATGTGTAAGGTAGCTCATTCCAGCTATTTTTATATTGTTTAGAAAAACTAAAAAGGAGACCAAAACTTCCTATTTGTATAGAACCACATATTTTTGTGGCTTTCTTTATACACCATTCTTTTTTCAGTCCAGTCATTCCCCTTCTATTCCATTGTTGTTGTTTTGGGTTTTTTAAATTTTTTTTTTTAAATTTCATACATTTCTCCTTAAAATGACAAGTTTCTTTTAAATTAAAAACAATTTACTCACCAAGTTGCTATCAACATATGTTCTCAGGTTTCTTTCCCCCCACTAATTTTTTCTTCTTAAGGACTACTCTGAGGTGTCTAGGTTTCTATGTGTAGATTTCAGTGTGCCTCATTTAGAACAGGTGATCTCAAGTGTTAAGAAATATTCCTGGTATTTGTGTGAAGAAGCAATCTCTAAAGACTCCTTAAAGTGATTTTCAGAGAATAAAATAAGGAAATAAAGGGAGAAGAAAGATTACAGTAATCCCAAAAACCTGTACACTGAGGATATACTGCTCTTCTGGAAAAAAAAATATAGACTTCTGTCTCCAAGGCATTTATTAATCTAACTTTGTTCACAGACTCAATTATAAAATCTAAAGCAGTGTAAAAGCAAAGTTATAAAATGTATAGTCAGTGAAGGAGAAGAAAGCAAGGACAGGGAAGTTATGAAAAAGACTATCAAACTGTACATTTATAGACAGCCAATAGAAGAGCTTTCTGCATTGTATATATTGATCAAATGTGACATTAATAGGGTTTTGTATTTTTCTGAAAATATAACCAAGCCCTAGCAACTTAAAAAGAAAGAAAGAAAAAAATAAATGTAGTGAATGTGGCTACATCTTGCTGTGACCAGTCACCAGTGATGTTCCTTAGGATTCAATTCTAGGCCAGTCATGTTTGATATATTTATCAATGATCTGGATGCAGGAGTTGAATGCATCATTAGCAAGTTTGCTGATGATACCAAATTGGGGATAAGATGTTTTGCAGAAGGATCTAGATAGATTGGAGCATTGGGCTATGATTAATGGGATTAAATTCAACAAGTCCAAATGCCAAATCCTGCACCTAGGACAGAGTAATGCTGGACATGAGTATAAATTGGGAGAGAAGCAGCTGGAGAGCAGTCCTGCAGAAAGGGATCTGGAGGTACTGGTTGACACCAGCTCAACATGAGTCAGCAGTGTGCCCTTGCAGCCAAGAGGGCAAACCACATCCTGGGGTGCAACAAGCACAGTATAACCAACCAGTGAAGAGAGGTAGTTATCTTCTGCATCCAGCACTGGTTTGGCCTCACCTTGAGCACTATGTCTAGTTCTGGGTCCCACAATTTAAGAAGAATGTGAAGGTCCTTGGATACGTCCAGAGAAGAGTAGCAAAGATAGTGAAAGGACTGGAAGTATGTCCTATGTACAGTGGCTAAGGGCTTTGGGCTTGACTAGTTTGGAGAAGGGTGACCTCATGGCTATCTACAACTTCCTGAAGAGGGGAAGTGGAGAGGGAGGTGCTGAGCTCTTTTCCTTGGGTTCCAGTGACAGGACACATGGGATTGGTTCAAAGCTGCAGCAGGGGAGGCTTAGACTAAACGTTAGGAAGCATTTCTTTACCAGGAGGGTGGTCAAACACTGGAACAGACTTCCTAGAGAGGCAGTGGATGCCCCAAGCCAGTGTTTAAGAGGCATTTGGACAATGCCTTTAATCCAATGCTTTAGCTTGGTCAGTCCTGAAGTGGACAGGCAGTTGGACTAGATGATAGTTGTAGATTCCTTTCAACTGAAATGTTCTATTCTATTCTGTTCTATTCAAACCTACAAGAGACCTATTTCAATAAATTTTTTTTAAATCAAGAATATTTCTATGGACAATTTGACTAGGTCTAGAATTCATAATTTTTCACACACTGTATCAATTTATCAGATTAAAACCTTTTCTAGCTTCATGCCAATGGCTTTTATTCTATGGTCCGTGTCTCACACTGAAGTTAACCATAGACTTCTTCAAATGCCTGTTTTCAAAGTTAATGATTATAAGCTAAAATACCAATATCTAAATATGAAATGAATATGCCAGCATTGGTTCCTTTTTAAAGATTCCTTATTATTGAGAAGAAGGAATTCCTAATAGCAACAGACCCCACAATCTGATATAATAAGCCTAAATCATTACTAGTATATATCTCTTAATTTTGCTTGAAGGAGAGTCTGCTTGAAACATATTTATGGAGATAAGGCACCATAAGAATGTAAGACACTATTGTTTCTTATGAAAATATCCTAGGGAGGGATCTTAGTAGAATTCAGCATGATTTGTGTGTTTGTTTTAATAACCAGTGATTAATTTAGTGTATTTTTAATGAATGGAGGATACAGCAGTATTTTGCAAAGAAGTATACACTGATACTTTTTCTATAGCATTCTTTTTCTGACTTTGAGATTCTAAGAGTAACAAACATTTTCTGTAGGAAAGATGTTCTTTATCTTTTATCTTTTGATATTCATCCTAAATTCATCTGACATTCATGTGCAATCAGCTGATAAAACATACCCCCACATCAATATGATTGCATATCTTAACCTGGTTAAGTCAGTTTTCACATTTTTCCTGAGAGGGACACAAGGAGGTCAATTACTTGTCAATTTAGACTGCTGCTAACAGACAGTTTTATGAGAAGGAGCAGCATCAATGGCCTGCTTTGTCTTTAGTTAAATTAAATTGAGAAATTTATTTTCAGTATACAGAGACATTCAGCAGCTCTAAACAGAGAATGGCCTGATTATGATACCAATAAACAATTGGATGTTATCATACTCCCATTAAAGAGTAAGGAGAATGATGAGAAGTAATAGTGATAAATTTAGAAATAAAAGCCACCTGAATTTGTCTGTCTTTATTTTGGTGGGATTTTTTGTTTTGTTTTGTGTTTTGTTTGTGTTTTGTGTTTATTTGTTGGGTTTTTGGGGTTTTTTTTCAGTCTGTCTGCTTTTCAGTTATCTGTTAATATTTGTATAGAATTAAAAAAAAAAAGAGAAAAAAAGTTACCTCAAGTTTAGATTTATTTTTTTTCCTCAACGAATATCTCATCTCCAACCTCTTGGTTGCACAGAACACAGCATTGTTCTGTAAGGGGAGATTTTGTTTGCCAAGTAAGATCTTGTTTGCCAGATCTAAGAAAGTGTTTGACCATTTTGTAAGCCTCCTTTTGTATCTGCAGTTGCAAAGATCTTGAAAGAAAACTGGAAGGCTGCATCTAACAGCAGGAACAATATGATGTATAATGTATCCTACTACCGACCTTCATTCAATCTTCTACGTCAATGCACTAGCTGGAGCAAATCACACCTACTTACCTACCTTTTCACTTGGTTTTTCTTCCAGTAGAAATCTGTGAGGAGACTAGGGGTAGAAAAGAAAGCATGCAGAGAGGAACAAATTTCCTTTGAAAAATACTAAGGATCCTTGTGCTGTAATCCCTTGTTTCCTGGAGTTTGGAAGGGCTCCTGGATCCCATAAGTTAGATGCGGATATGTAAAGTAGTCTGCATTGGCTTCTAGAACAATCTGCCATCACTAGAAGTCAGTATTTCCTGTTTCCTGTCCCATTTTTCCAGAAAAAGGCAGTGACTTCTCTGTGACTTCAGGGAAACTATCACCTCAAGTATGATGAAATTCAAGTTGAGGTAGAGCTAATTATATCCTGGGTGACTGTATGCAAAGGTCTTCTCTCTTTTGATCCAGATCTAGTGAGCTGAACTCCAGCTTCATCCAGTGAAGAGTATCTATCAGATATGTAACATGTAGAGAACTGCACACTCTAAAGATGTGTTAGACTAGATGCTATGAAAAAAGTAATGTAAACGGGAGACTAAAAAGATTATAAAAGGGATTTCTGAGAAAGATTTTGGAGTCTTTATGTGTGACTGGATATGAGTACATCAGAATCTTTAAATGGTATTTCCCACTGGACAGAGCTCAAGAAACAAAATAGATCTGTCTAAAGTAATGGGTTACTGGAACCATTATACCATCATTACAAGTTAGAAAGAAATGGAGATTTTAAAGGAAAGTTTAGAAAAATACCTGACAAAAAAAGTGGAGCTTTGGGCAATCTGGTGTAGTGGAGAGTGTCCCTGCCCATGGCAGGGAGGTTGGAACTACATGATCTTTCAGGTCCCTTCCAACCCAAACCATTCTATGATTCTACAGAAAATACTTCCACATATTTTGTCCATAGTATGATAAGATACGATTTTTAGAGGTGAGATTCATCTTTTTTAATGTTTTATATCTAAAATACATCAGACAGCCAACCTGAGGAGGAACAGGTTAAATGAGATGGAGATATGTGCATATAATCTACCTGGTTTTTTTCTTAAAACATAATGCATTGTGAGTGTATATTTCATTCTGCTAATTACAGAGGGAGTTTAACATATGTGGTTCAGGTTATGAACTTCTAGGCATCAAACTTAAGGCAGAATGAGCCTCCTTCTCTAGATGACCTCTCAAACTCACTTCTAGTCCTGTTTTATGTTATTTTAAGTCAATTTCCAGGATTAATCAAAATTATATTTTGTCCTTCAATGCAAGTCTGTGTACTCTTTATGACTGCTCACTACATGTAAACTCAGTAAAATGTATCATTTTACTTTTACTTGGCTAAAACTGCTGAACCAGATATTTACTCAGTATAAACAACAATAGCTCTCTCATCTTAGACCCACTGTCTAAGCTGTCCGTTTTAAAGGATTATACATTTTCTCAGCTACGTATTTTTCACTGTTAAACCATAGTGTGATTTCACTGTTAGCTATGTTTTGCAGAATGGGAGCTCTTTATTTAAATAACACAGTTACAAATCAGGGAAAATGAAGCCTGCTGCTGCCTGTCTTGGCTGAAATAATTTTTCTTTTTAAGCTTAATGATTTGCCTTCCCAGATAAAGTTTTTAATTATACCTTGCACTTCTTTGAAGCCCATTAGACATCTAGAAATGTAGCATACTGTAAACATAATTATACTTATGAGAAGTAATTAATCTAATGGATTTTCAGTCTACCTCACCTAGTGAACTGCAACCTGTTCCAATTTATTACGCTGTTTCACAGCAGTAGTACAAGGGGGTAAATATTGTCTTTCATAATAATTTTGAGTATTTGTTAAGGAGATTCCCTGCATATAGCATACAATTAATTGCAGAAATTTACTTAGTTTAGAAGACCTCATGACTGCTGATAATAGTAAAGCAATATTTTATTATTTTTGCTAATTAATTCAATGTTATTAAAAAAAATCAATATCATCCTTACATATTTAGACATAAAAATTCTGATTTAGCCAACAGGGATCCATCTATCTGGAATAGACTGTAGTATCCTTCCTGGAATACATAGCAAGCTCCTTCTTTTTTTTTTCCTGGAAAAATAGAATTTGTTATCATATCAAAGTATTTTCTTTTTCCTTATTCCCATCCTAAAGTCCTTCCTCAATTACATTGATTTTTCCACTTAAAAGCAAAACATATTTCTGAATCCCAAATTAATAAAGAGTTTATTGTGATGATTGGGGGGTGGGGAAGTGATTTCAATACACTAGCTGTACTTCAGATGTTTTGTACATAATCATTTGATTATGTCTAATGTTGCTTATAAAGATAAACACGATCCACTCTGTCACATGCTTTCTTCATACTTTCAGGCTGTGGGGGAAAAAAATTGCTAAAGTATTCTTTAAATCTTTTATTAGAACACTTTATTTTCCAAATCCTATCTATACTGGTAACAAATATGAGGAAGTTATGAACCTGTGTCTTCTCATTTTGTTGATAATTTACACATAAATATGAAAAGGTTGAAAAATTAAGCACTTTACTTTCCTTTTATAATCAGAACTATGCTTCCAAGCAAACATCAGTACAGAGAATTATATTTACTCTATTGTTCAATTAGGTTGGCACAAAATCCTTTTCCTGCTGGTAGATCCACTGTGCAACACTGGTAACTCTGCATTCCCTATCAGCATCAGTTTCAACTTTTGATTTTATTTTGACTTCCTGTTGTTGCACAAAATTTTCAAGATCTCATGAGTACCTATTTGCAGAGACCAAGAGCACAAATGCAGATTGTGTCTTTGTATATAAAGTTGTGTTGTAACTTGATGAGTTGCATTTTAAGTGAGCTGCTGACAGAAGAACCCCCCCACAAAAAAAATCATGGAGAAGACTAGCTATGCACCATCCTTCTTCCACTCAGACTGATTTGGCTCACAAAAGTTTGAGGTATGTCTCTATGTAAGGACCCTGTGGTGTTTCCTTGTCAGTCCAAACAGATCAAGAGATGTTTGGGGTCTTTTATTGACTAAGATACACACAATACCATTTACGTAGTTAGCTTTTGGGTAAAGTGTGAGTAAATACACTACTGGAGATTTTAAAGTGGCTAATTTCTATGAAGCTGAAATAACTTTTTCAGCATTTTCTTATCAAAACATAACAAATCAATACCTAAATTATTGTCATCTTTACCTTTGTAAATGTTGAAATGCATATAGATAGTGCTAAAAAGTAATTTGGAATATATTTCTTAGGATTTTTTGAAATCTTTCTGTGTAACCATGCATTGGTGCATTATGAGTAACAAAACAAAATGTACTTTTTCAGCACTGGTTTACATAGAAAGTTCTGTATGAAAATTTAGGATGGTTTGTGTGTTATTTTAGAAGAAAGAAAACGAAAAGATTCAACACAAGAAAAGCATAGCTTTTCAAAAAGGCTCATCTGGATGATCCTTGAGGTCTCTTCCAACCTTAATGATTCTATGATTCTATGATTCTATGATCATGATTCTAATTCTCTATCAGTTGGTCAATGGTACTGTTATTAATTGTTATTCTGGAGCTGGCCTAGAATAGGAAAAATCTTTTGGATTTTATCCCAGTTATTCATAGAAATTAAATGTCAGCAATGACATGATAACTAAGAATTCTGAAGGAAATAGAACTCAGATGAAACTTCAGACTCTTTCTTTGCTGTTGTGAATTAATATTTCTTCACTAAAGGCCAGAAAAGCACTGTGAAAATATGAGCTAATTGTGTAAAAGAATTAATTTAAATAGAGCAGAATTACTGGATGACTTTTTTTGATGTGCAAGTCAGCAACAATTAAGAACTTCCATGGAGTTTATAATATATCATAAATCAATAAGCCAGAGAGATGACTCCAGTTATTATCCCTTTCCTGCTGTGGTGGAAGAACACTGAGAGCTATTCTATGGCTCTATGATTCTACAATTCTATCCTTGGATGTAGATCTGAATAGACGTCTACTCTCCGAGTTGTTTTGTCTTTTGCAGCCTGCTAAGTCTTCCTAAAGAGAAGCAAGTGATCTTTGAAATCATGGCTGTCATACACTGTACTCTATAGGCTTTTGTAATTCTGAGTTTTTAGGATAAAGTAAATATTGGAGATGCTCCCACACATGTTATTTATTTTTCCCCATAAACCAAATCTTATGGCTTGGACAGATTTGTGCTAGTTACTTTCTACACATCTATGCAATTTTGAAGTGATTAAACTTTTTTTTTTTCCTATTATAGAAAATCTGTTATTCAAACAAATTTATCCTCTCTAGTAATAACTGTGCTCTACTACTAAACTTCATGAAGGAGTCTTGCTCTCTATTTTCTATTGATTGTTTTTCTCTACTAAATGCGATGCCATCCTTACCAGAGAAAATTATTCCACCATGATTGTGCACAAATCTTATCCAGTAACTCAAAATTCAGATTTTGTTGAAAGCATGGGGGGGCGGGGGAGAAAGATAAAAAAAAACTAGTTGGAGAAATAAAAAAGTTTTATGTCTACCTTCAAAAAGTTTCCAAGAATTTAATCATGTGAATGTTGTCAGCTCTAAGTTAATAGCAGTGTCCCTCTTATGGGCAAGAAGGTATCTATCACGGAGCATGCTGTGTTCTCTCTGTGGGCTCTCTGAAAGACACTAGTGAGTGGTGGGATCTGAGGGAGGAAGATAGTTCATTCTCTTTGAAAATTACACAACCTACCATTCAATATAACGACTTTCACTCTCCCATTCTTTCATCACAATCTCCCACAGCATTCTCCTGGAGAAGCTGGCGGCCCATGGCCTGGACAGGTACACTCTTCGCTGGGTTCATAACTGGCTGGATGGCCGGGCCCAGAGAGTGGTGGTGAATGGAGTGAAATCCAGCTGGCGACAGGTTGTGAGTGGTGTTCCCTAGGGGCCGGTGTTGGGGCCCATCCTCTTCAACATCTTTGTTGATGATTTGGATGAGGGAATTGAGTGCACCCTCAGTAAGTTTGCAGACGACACCAAGCTGGGGGGAAGTGTTGATCTGCCGGAGGGTAGGATGGCTCTGCAGAGGGACATGGACAGGTTGAATTGCTGGGCAAAGGCCAACGGGATGAGGTTTAATGTGGCAAAGTGCTGGGTCCTGCACTTTGGCCACTACAACCCCAGGTAGCGCTACAGGCTGGGGGCAGGGTGACTGGAAAGCTCTACAGAGGAAAAGGACCTGAGGGTGTTGGCTGACACTCACCTGGACATGAGCCGGCAGTGTGCCCAGGTGGCCAAGAAGGCCAACGACATCCTGGCCTGTATCAGGAATAGTGTAGCCAGCAGGAGCAGGGAGGTGATTGTCCCCCTGTACTCAGCCCTGGTGAGGCCGCACCTCGAGTACTGTGTCCAGTTTTGGGCCCCTCACCACAAGAAAGACATTGAGGCCCTGGACCGTGTTCAGAGAAGGGCAATGAAACTGGTGAAGGGGTTGGAGCACAGGTCTTATGAGGAGCGGCTGAAGGAACTGGGCTTGTTTAGTCTGGAGAAGAGGAGGCTGAGGGGAGACCTTATTGCCCTCTACAACTACCTGAAAGGGAGTTGTGGTGAGCTGGGGGTTGGCCTCTTCTCGCTGATAACTAGTGACAGGACTAGGGGGAACGGCTGCAAGTTGCGCCAGGGGAGGTTCAGGTTGGAGGTGAGGAAAAATTTCTTCTCGGAAAGAGTGGTTGGACATTGGAACAGGTTGCCCAGGGAGGTGGTGGAGTCACCGTCCCTGCGGGTATTTAAGGAAAGGTTAGATGCGGTACTGAAGGACATGGTCTAGTGTTTAATAGGTGGTGAGGGTACGGTTGAACTGGATGATCCCTGAGGTCTCTTCCAACCTTTATGATTCTATTCTATTCTATTCTATCACATCCATTAAGGAATTCTGATTATTTCTTTGGAAGCTCTATCTAGCACAGAGGTTACAGAAGAAAATAACCAAATAATCAGAGATTAAACTTCAGAAAGACAAAAAAAGTATATTCATTGATGAATACTCCAAGCCTTTAGATTGCTAATGTTCTTTAAATACTTCATCAACTTCAAATGTACAACTTAACATTGTGAAAATTTATGTGATTTTTTTTTTTTTTTAACTCTCTGCTGGTTTAGATTGTATTGGAACTCTCTTTTCCTTTTTTTCATTTTTTTTTAATTTAAACTGGTTTATTTCTCAGTAACTGCTTTCTCTAAACAAAATGGACCATATCAAATCTCTTAATCCAATTTCTTTTATGTAAATAGCGGGTAATTTTCCTTGTTTTATTGTAGTTTGATAAGCATAGATCTTTCCAATTATTTTTTACCTTGGGGCTATTATCTTTTACAATATATTGACATGTTTTAAAGTGAAGGTACAACAGGGAGAGGTCAAACACAAAAGTAAACAGCTCTTTTGTAACAGATCTGTTCAATCTGCTACAGTTTTGATGCTTGAACGTAATAATAAAAAAGTTCAAATAATTTAGGAGGTTCCAAGCTATTTCTTGAGAGGAGAATCAAATTTCAGGGTAATACAAAGTGATGCCAACTCTTGAACTAACACAGACAGGCTTTGGCAGTTGCAATCAGAGGACTTCTGAATCAAGAAAATGAGTATTTGTATTACCAAGACATAATGTGGTTCCACAGTTAGAAGTAATAGCTGACTACCTGGAGGGATGATTATGCAGATGAGAGCAATTTTGTTTTCTGAAAGAAAGTTCTTTTTTATTATTTTATATTAAAGAAAATAATTTCAACTTCACAGACTTCCTTTTGCTAACTGGACATAGATTAGTCACCAAGACAGTTAATGTGAAAGGAAATTTAGAAATCTAATTAATCAGGCATCCCTTTGGCTGACTTTTAACACACTATAATATGTAAAGTTCACATAATTCTCTTGTTCGAATATTTTTAATGGTTTGTCTTAAAAGTATCAATAGTGCAATTCTGATACTCTTGCACATACTTTGGAGAAAAAGAGTTAATTGATCTGGAAGTATATGAGTGACTTAAGAAGTATTGTCCCTTTTTGTTAGCCACTAGCAATGAATGTGAACATGAAAAATGACAGCTCTAGTTCAACTTGGTTGTTTGAAATTGCAATTAAGAAAGCCAGACTAAGACAATTGTCCTGTGGTAGGTCCAATATATTTTGAATTAATGTTGTATGACAAGTAACACGGCTTTGACATTCCTTACACAGAAGGCCACTGGTTTCACTGTTTAAGGTCTGGTAAAGCGTGTAAAACTGAATGTCCTAGAGTCTGAAATTTGTTCCTTTTTCCTTTCTTTTACATTCTGATTACCATTTTTGGACCACAGTTTGAACTCATTTACATTGATTAGAAACTGTGTTTCCTATAATTGCTCTCCAGCTTTGAACCTTTTCACTGCTTTGGATCTGTTTGCTATTGGGCTAACACACCACCTACAGCTATTGCAGTATTAACATGTTTATGTTTAAAGATGTTTCCCATTAAGTTGTAAAGCTCAGTAACAATTTTCAAACAGTCCAAGCCACAGAATTTATTTCAGCATGAGTGATTTGTTCCCATTTAGATCAAAGGCAGATTATTTCAAGTAGAAATAAAGTACAGCTATTCTAGAATAAGAAATGTTTTCACATGTGTTTGTTCGGGAATAGTTATTCTGGAATAGCTGTTCATGAATAGCTAATTTAGATTGCCTCCATTTGCTGATTGGTGATAGGGAATACAAAAGAGCAGAATTCAAAGGGACTTTTCATTCATCGTTCTCTTGGGGGAAGAGGAGCAAAGTGACTTTATGGACTTTGTAAAAGCATTGATTCTCAAGCAAGTTTTTATCAAAAAGTCTGTTTTATAGCTTTAACTGTCTGCGTGAGGTTATTACAGGATTTTTTCAAGTGAACTGGAAACTTTTAAAACCTTGTCATTCAGTTAACCATTAAAATCTTATTATCAGAGAAATTAAAAAAAACCCCAAAATTTATTAAAATTACAATAACTAACAGACAAGGTGTTTTGTGTAGCAAGTTTAAAACTTTTTTTTACTAGGTACGAGACTTGGGAATGTGTGTATAAAGTATGAAAGGTTTGTGGATTTTTTTGTTGAAAATTACTAAAAAACTGTTCTTTCTAAGGCAGACTTTAAAATAAACCTCATCCTCTGAGTCTTCTTTAAATCTCTCTTCCTTCTGCTCTCCAGCTCCTGATTCTCTCAGGTTCTCTTCCGCCTAGACTGGTTCTGACAAAGCCGAGAAATGTTAATTCTCACAATCTGCCCTATTAACTGAATGGATACAATAGGCAAGAAGAAGCCTAGAGCTGATGGAGCTGCATGTGCTGTGCAACCATACATCCATAAGCCTTGAAGTGATCAGTGAGGTCTCCGTGATAGAGTCCATCATCTGAAGCACTCTGAGCTTCTTAATTTGCTCTCATACGCACAGTTTTATGTGAGACAGGCCCTGACAGGTATTTCTGTGGGATGGTATCTGACCTGACTAACACAGTTAGAAGGCCTGCTCAAAGCCTCCCAGCACATGATGCTGGCATATGCAGTCAGATGAGTCATCAATGTCTGCACCTCTATATTGTGTCACTGTTCGTATACTATAAAGGGGGGGTAAAAATAGTGTGTGTTCAGCCACGTAAGTCAACAAAATTGTGTTGGATTTACCTGCTAGAAACTGTTGCCCATTAGATCCGTATCAACAGTTCTAAGGTAAGAGTGTTTTGTGCAACTGGCTGTCAGAAAACATATGTTTTCAACCATTTATTTGACCTTGTAGCTAGCATATCAGTCTTCCTTTGCTCTTTTTGTCTAAAGTACTCATAGGTGCTGGCAAATATAAATAGCTGAAGGAAAAAACAAGCCCCAAAAAATAAGGAAGAAAGTTTGTAGAAGCCATGAAGAGCAGTTACCAATAATTAGCAATTTTTTTTGTTATTTCCATCTCTGAAGCATTTAGACATGAGCTAATTAATGTTAACGAGATTAAAGCAACATGCATAAAAATATTACTGATAGTGGTTCCCTTAAAAATTTATATTTTGTCAGAAAAAAATGTTTAAAAATATGTATTTTGCACAAAAAACTAATGGTGACAGTAATAAGAGAACATGGGTCAAAACCTTAAGTAGATTTTTTTTTTAAGTGTGGAAAATTGTTAATCCAGGATAATAAAACAAAATTTCACCTTTACTACATAGATCTTATGCACAGCTCTGCATTACTTACACTTGTATATTCCTTCCTTCCTTCCTTCCTTCCTTCCTTCCTTCCTTCCTTCCTTCCTTCCTTCCTTCCTAGTAATAAAAGAACCATTATTCACCATTGTGTCCTGACCATGACCTTCCAGAATATGCAAACTTGCACTCAAAGTATCAGATGTTTTGTTTAAAGTATAAGTGGAAAGCTATTAATGTTAATCTGGCTATCTGGAAAAAAAAAATAATAAGGGCCCAATATACCTATTAAGTTATGACCTTAGATTTACAGTTAACCTTCAATTTATATAGAAAGAAATACAAAATGTATTCATAGTGAATACATATAAACTATAATTTATATAAAAATAAGTATACAAATAGCTACAAAGGGTAACAGATGCAGATATGCTGTTGAAAAATATAACTGTATATTAATTAATTTCTCACCTGAGCAAGAATGAGCTCTGCTGGTTATTTTAAAGGGAAGAATGCAGAACTGAGGGATTACAACTACTGAGGGATGTTGCTTTAGTCTCCTTGATAAGCATCAGTGCTTCAAAGACTCCCTTTTTAAAATGGTCTGAATGCTTTCAGAGACAGAAAAAGAAATTTGTAATGAGTGCAGACAAATTAGATGATGTAAGCAGTATCTTCCATCTTTAAATCCTCATGCTGCAAGTCAGGAACAGAGGGCTAGATAAGAAGTGCTGAAGCTGTCAGACTCTA
Organism: Psophia crepitans; assembly: GCA_013399095.1. Lineage (NCBI taxonomy): Eukaryota > Metazoa > Chordata > Aves > Gruiformes > Psophiidae > Psophia > Psophia crepitans. The sequence goes on along the minus strand of VWZZ01008361.1, from coordinate 35,858 downwards.
TGCAGGCAGCAGTGTATGTTCACAACTGGCTTTTGTATTGTAAACAGTAACTGAATGTGATTATTTGATATCTAAATATGCCACTGTGGATTCTCCACTTACTGCTACACAGAGGTCAAAGACATATACAAGATACTCTCAAGTAGCTTCTTTAGGATTCTGATGTTTCATCTGTTCCTACGATCAGAGTGAATATGAATGTTTGCTATTAGCCATTAGGCTGTAGCTCCACCAGGCCACCTTGACTTCTAATCCCAATCAATCCAGTACACCAAACAGTGCCTGGATGTTTGCTCAGTGAAAGTAGTTTCTGAAATGACTTGTCCATTCAGTCTCTGTTTGAGAGTCTATTAATAATTTCTTCTCCATATTTAACTCTTGTCTTTTCCATTGTGTGCCTAATCTTTTGAGCTTAAATATCCACTAGTGACTCCAGGCACTGGAAGAACACATTTCAAAAATATGAATTTTCAGGGAGGAGTGGGAGGGGTGAAGGAGAGGTCAGGAAGTTCTGATTTACCTCTTGTTAAAAATAGAATAACAAAAAATAAGATTAGATGTGATCTCGACCAGTCATTTTTTTACATCCCCAAACTGTAAAGCAGGATCACGTCTATCAAACTGTTCTGGATAGGTGAGAAGTCCCCAGTCACTCCGCCTCTCTCCTTCACAGTCTTTTTCAATTCATCTTTACCTCCAATACCACCAAGAAATTTTTAGTTTTAGCTTGAATATTTCCACTACTCCTTATTTTGGCTATCTCAGTAATAATTATTGAGCTCTTTCTTTGTTAAAACTCTCCATGTTTTACAAACTTAATCTAAAAAAGCATGGAATATATGACTCCTGATTTAGGATAAACTGCTGTACTTTGTATCTTAAAAACCAAAAAAATCTGAGAAGAAAAAATACTTATACTACTATTTACACTTACAGAAACAAGTTATGGTTGTCATCTTTGCTTTATTTCGTGTGATATTTTCAGTTCATAGTTAATGCTTCTGATGTATAGAAAAATAACACTTTTTGTACTTTTCAAAACTGGAGATGCAATTAAAAACATTACAAACCCATCAGATGAAAAATAATTTAAAGTTATTTAACAAATCCTTTTTTTCTAAAGAAAATATTATGTATGTTCATATTAAAAACTTTTTTGAGTCTTTACCAACTCCATAAATATTTTTGAAAAATATTTTTCAGTTTTATTAATGTCTCAGAAACTGAAGAAACCATCTTATTTCACATGTAACTTACAGATATACCTCAACTGCCTAATTTTAGGCTGGTGTTGAAAAATTCAGTTTCACCCACATGTGGATAAGGGTTCATTCATTGTGTATGACTGATTCAGTTCACTCAATTTCTGATAACTTTTGAAGGAGTTCACATAACTAACTTAGTCCAGTGGTCCAACTTTCAGATGGGTCAAGTAGGTGAGATAAGTGTGACCTTTAAAGTCATAGTTCATGCTGACTTCTTTGTATGGCTGAACTTCTATTTATCTTTTTTTAATTTGTCCACAGTCCCTGACCGAAGCATTATTCATTGTGCTGGTTTTGCCTGGGGTAGAGTTAATTTTCTTCACAGTAGCAAGTATAAGGCTATGTTTTGGATTTTTGCTGAAAACAGTGTTGATAACACCGGGATATTTTCATTGCTGTTGAGCAGTGCTTACACAGAGTCAAGGCCTTTTTCTGCTTCTCACATCACCCCACCAGCAAGGAGGCTAGGGGTGCACAAGAAGTTGGGAGGGGACACAGCCAGGACAGCTGACCCCAACTGACCAAATTCCATACAATATTATGTCATGCTCAGCAATAAAACTAGGGGGAAGGTTGGCCAAAGGGTTGCTGCTCAGGGTCTGGCTGGGCATCAGTTGGTGGTAATAAATTGTTTTTATTTGCATCACCCATCTTGCTTGGGTTTTATTTCTCTCTCGTTCTTATTTTCCTTTTCATTATTGTCATTATTATTATTAATACTGTTATATTTTATTCAATTATTGAACTGTTCTTACCTCAACCCACAAGTTTTCTCACCTTTACCTTTCCAATAAGTGAGTGATCAGCTGTGTTGTGCTTAGTTGCAAACTGGGGTTGAACCATTAAGCTCATCTTCAGTGAAAGCACACGGAAAACACCAGCCTTTGGAGAATTTGTTTCCCTCAGACTCCTTATACTGGATGGGTGTAATATTTTTATGATGCAGCAATTATACTTAAGTTTCACTTCATCCTTGTAATAATCATCTCCATTTCTATCCACTCATCCTGGGATACAGCATTTGTCCAAGTCCCCAAAATAAAAATAAAAATAAAAATAAAAATAAAAATTAAAAATAAAGAAAAATAAAAGAGAAAACAAAGAAAACAAGTAAACCTTGTTCTTGATACTACTCATTAAAACATTAAGATGATGATACCTTTTCTAAAGCTTCATTCTGAGAACTATACTGAGGCTGGGACATCTCAGTATAAGGCTGCTTACATGCTATTTTCTGATGAAAAAAGTCTGGAGAAAGAAAATAGGAAAGCTTGTTCTCAATTTTCATCATGTGAATATGATACTCAAGAGAAAACCCTGAATTGTCGTCAGGTAGTTAGCTACCCTGGGAAAGGTATGTGACAATATTAGCAAAGAGGATGGTGATGGTGGTGATGATGATGATGACAACGACAACGATATTGAAGGAGAAGGAAACGGAGAAGGAGAAAGAGAAGGAGAGGAAGAGGAAGAGGACGTTGAAGAGGAAGAAGAGGAAGAAGAGGAGGAAGAGGAGGANGCTGAAGAGCTGGGTGAGGAGGAGGAGGAAGAGGAGGAGGAAGAAGAAGAGGAGGAGGAGGAGGAGGAAGAGGAGGAGGAAGAAGAAGAAGGTGGTCATCATGTTGATCATGATGGTGATGGTGTAGGTCTGCCTCAAAAGCCTGCTGCTTTGTAGAGTATCTTGTTTTCTGGAACAGTGCTGGATTTTTTCCATCCCGAAAGTATGTAGGTATTTCTCAGTTTCAAAGAAGTTATTGTTTCTGCTTATAGACAATATGGTGGAGTGCAGAAAATATTCCCATTGCACATACAATTCAGCAAACAGCTTTATTGTCTTATATTGATATCCAACTGGCGACCGGTTGTGAGTGGTGTTCCCCAGGGGTCGGTGTTGGGGCCCATCCTCTTCAACATCTTTGTTGATGATT
>VWZZ01008361.1:0-32543 GCA_013399095.1 Psophia crepitans | reverse complement strand
GCCCAGGTGGCCAAGAAGGCCAATGGCACCCTGGCTTGTATCAGGAATAGTGTAGCCAGCAGGAGCAGGGAGGTGGTCGTCCCCCTGTACTCAGCCCTGGTGAGGCCGCACCTCGAGTTCTGTGTCCAGTATTGGGCCTCTCACTACAAGAAAGGCATCGGGGCCCTGGAGCATATCCAGAGAAAGGCAACGAATCTGGTGAAGGGTCTGGAGCACAGGTCTTATGGGGAGTGGCTGAGGTAACTGAACTTGTTTAATCTGGAGAAGAGGAGGCTGAGGGGAGACCTTATTGCCCTCTACAACTACCTGAAAGGAAGTTGGGTCGAACTGGGGGCTGGCCTCTTCTCGCAGTGGCAGGACAAGGGGTAACGGCAGCAAGTGCGCCAGGGGAGGTTTAGGTTGGAGATTAGGAGAAATTTCTTCTTGGAAAGGGTGGTCAGGCATTGGAACAGGTTGCCCAGGGAGGTGGTGGAGTCCCCGTCCCTGGGGTGTTTAAAGAAAGGTTGGATGTGGTACTTAAGGACATGGTTTAGTGGGTAATAGGTGGTGGGGGGACAGTTGGACTAGGTGATCCTTGAGATCTCTTCCAACCTTAATGACTTTATGATTCTATGATTCTGTGATTCAGATCTCAGAAATCAGATAGTCCATTGGTTTGGAACAATTTCCAGTAGGAAGGCTGGGGCAATACTACACCCAATCCTGGACACGCAGGTGAATGAAGAATTTTTCTTGTGCTTCCAAAAGTGGGGACATCCACATTCTGAAACAGAATTTTGGAATGAAGAAAATGAAAAATGTTAAGTTTTTTTAGTCTTAGGAATGGTTTTGAGGTCTGTTATGAGAAAAAGAAGATTATGCTGATCACCTAGTAAGGGGGCTATATTCACAGGAAGAAAAATAAAGTTACAGGAAAACAAATAGGTAGCTGTTACAGCAAACAGAATGGTAGCCCGAATGTCAGAGTTTTGTTTGAGCCTTAGGCAATGTCTGTCTGTACAAGAAAGATTCAAATTCAGCTATTTCTCTGCTATTTGGGAACCTGGGACTACAACATTACTGTCCTTACTGCTGTATCATGTTACTTCCCAAATGCACACAGTATGCCCATGAGAGTGTTATATTGCTAGAATTCACCACAGAACAAAAAAATATGTGTTAGTTAACATTTGCCTGCCCATATAAGCATGCTGTGTTCAGTTATCTTTGAATATAGTCCTAAAATTGTTTTACAGTAAGTAATTATTCTTACTCAACAAACTTTGATTGAGAAAAAATGCTTCTCAGAACAGTAAATATAACTGTAAATACTGAGCCACAGGTTAGCTTGCCGTATGTTAGAAATATTCTAAAACCTTCATATTCACCTGAAGAATTTCCTTGTACTCCTGCTCAACTATTCCTACAGTGTGGTTTCTGTGCTCAAACTGGTAGCAAAGCAGGAAATAGAGCATTTTGAAAACTGTGTGTGGAATTGTTTGGTAAATATAAAACCAAATGTGGTGCCATTTCAGTTTTTGTTTCATGTTATCAGTGAGGAAGAAAAGTTATATCTCTACCTTACACAATTAGTCCAAAGTTATCTCCTCAAAAATCCCAGCAAACAAAGCAAAGAATTAATGAAAGGCAAAAGCAATATTCATTCTGTGAAAATAAACACCAAGTAAACTGAAGATAATGCATAACACTTACTACTTCGTTATTTTTTGAAATTAAACACCTAAAGGAGTGAGAATTATTTGTATTACTGTTTCCCACGTCCTATGCAATAATAATACACTAAAGAGTTTTCATATTTTCCTTAGAGAAAACAACACAGTGCATTTTTCCAAACTGATCTACCTTAAGTCCTCACGTCTCTTCATAATTTTCTGTGAAGCATAAACCAAAAGTTTTTTAAAGTTTCAGAAAATATGGAAGGTTTGTTGATCTCTGATACTTTCTGAACTAATACCACCCCTGACCAAGAGCTTGGGCAGTTGCATTCAGTAAGTGCTTGCCCTTTTCTTTGATCAGAACAGTTAGAAGTCAGGCTTCACTGTCCTCTGACCTCTGTGCTTGCCATCTGCATGCTCAGATGAATGTGTCTTAATGATCATTCCTGTTTGCTGTGTTTTGGACATGTTCAGTTGCAGGCCACTGGCAGTGCAGTTGGATCAGAGACTCGATGTTTACTGTCCTGATAATCATTTTGTTCCTCTGACTCACATCTGTACGGAGTTCATTAAAACTAATAGAGGTGCACATGAAGATGAAACTGGAAACCTTTAGGTAACTTGGAGGTTTGGTTTGGTTTTTTGGTGTTTTTTTATTTGTGTTTTGTTTTGTTTTTAATTCATTCTGCTTTATTGACTTTCAGCACTCTTTCTGCTTCAGAAACAGTACAAAATCACCTTTTCAAGAATGCAGTGCCATGCAAAAGTAATTGCCTTGACTTTTTCCCATTCTGTAATTCGTATACACACGAACCCATTTCTAATTTGAGGTAAGGAGTGGAAGACTATTATGAAAGAGAAAACAAATCTATGTATTTATTCACTAATCAAGCCCTCTGAAAACAGTATGGAGCAGCAGTTGTGCAGTTTACAAAAAAACAGGGACTGCCGTGACATTTTGTAGTCAGTTCTTCTGGCACTTCACAGCTTCAGGATGGACGAATCCATCTATTTTGACCTCTACAGAGAAATTCTTCCAAAAGAATTTTACTGTGGTTTTATACAAAAAGGGAGAATTTGTCCATTTGAAAGAATGTATCCTACTACTTCTAGTACAGTCAAAAGACCGTGCACAAACCTCAACTTGTTCTTCTCTGCCTGCAGAAATAAAATTCATAACACATAATTTCTTATTCACTCAGTAAATAAATTCCCTCAGATCTGCAATTTATCAGAAAAAATGGAAACAAATTTTTATTTTCTTAAAGAGCAGGCAGGAATGACACTTGTTTTTAAAGGGAAAGAACAAGCAGGAGTTTAACAAAATCTTGAAGAAACTGACATTGTTTTGTATTTCAGATAGCAGAGAATGAGCAGGAAGGGAAGGGAGGTAAGCTAGCTCTAACATAGCAAAATATTGTTAACATTCATACATACAAACACAAAAGAAAAGAACAAACTAAGGTTTTTACAGAGTCTTTTAGATTCCTGCTGAGGGCTTCTCAGTATGATTAAGGAAATATTAGGGCTGAAGAAATTTTTGAAATGACGTGGTCAGGATTTAGCCCATAAAATAAAACAATCATATGTTTTCTCCTTGTACTAGTTGTTCCCTAACAAACTGTTGCCATATATGGTTTGGTGAAACTAAGAGTCTGGGAGATGTTTCAAAAATATTTTGCTGAAACCTCCAGTGAAATCTTACCTTTCCTGAAAAGGAACAAATTTCCTCACCTTTCAAAACTGCAAAGAAATGGTTGAAAATGTGAACGATTTAGATTGAAAATGTTTGAAACCTAAAGACAAGTCTTTCATACACTTTTTTTTTTCTTTAAATATATATAATTTGCAGTCTCTTCTGTTATCTTACCTTATTTCATGATTTCTGTGGTGGGTGTTGAGCAGCAGTGCTAGACACCCCTACCTCTTGATGCTATCAGGAAGGCAAGCTGACTATCTCAATCATCTCCTGCTTTTCTTAGAGTGTGTACACACTCACAAACAAATAAAGAGACAGATTCTGCATCCCATTGTGTCTCTTAGCACACAATAGCAGACTTAGGCTGCAGTGTCTCCCTCTGAAATGCTGATTTATGTGAACAGCAGTCCTTTTCTCATAAATGGAAAAGGCTGTCCAGGAAGGTGCTTACTTGTGAAAGAGAATCCCTCTATCCAGGCTTAGGATATTTTTAATCACCCGGACAAGTGACATATTTCATTCCTGATCTTTTCAGACAGAAAGCAATCAGTAATTAAATGGCATTATTACTGTTCTCAAACTATGTTCATTGCTCTCTTGAGTGATTACTGGGAAGGTTTCTTGGTGGCTATTTCAATATAACCCTTATTGATATATCTGTAGTTTATTAGAATTTCAGATAAAACTATTTTATTTACTGAAAAATACAAATAAACACATATAGCATGTGTGCATTATACAAATATACACTACTTACGCTATGGTACATTTATAAATTCTAAAATAAGTTCTTGCATTGAAAATATGGCTCAAAATGTTTAAAAATAACATGAAATTATTTTCCCAATCTTTTTTTTTTGTTTTTATTTTGTTTCACATCAGTATAATTCTGAAGTGTTATATTAGGTTGATAAGACGTATCTGAATCTATTCTGCTATTCAAAATAAGTTAAATACAAACACCAAAGTTTCCTGACAGTCACTAAAAGCAGATTTCCAGATAGTAATTGATCCACTTATGCACCAGTTCAAAGCTATTGATACCTGCTTTTGTTATCTCCCAAACAGAGATTTGTAAACTGGTCTTCCAGCTTAGTGCAGAAAACCTCAAATGAATTCAAAATAGAGACTCTTAAATGGATTAATTAACCTCTCCACCCCATACTTTACAGGCACTACTGTGAATGCCAGTAAAGCATCCTATTGATTTTAAGATTTTTGCTTTGCATTATAAATCCCTTCACTGTTTTTTTCCACAATATCTGGGAGAATTACGAACACCATATTCCCCTTCCTGCTGTTTGAATGCTGGCCCAGTAATGGGTCCTTTGATCTTTCTAAACCTTCTTTGAGCTGTATATTATTCCCTCTCACTCAAGATTTTATTCCCTACTATACATCAATGTCTCTTGCTACCCTTAAAATCAAGTCTAAAATCTGATACGTTACATGTAGACTGCTGGCATTATTCAGCTCCACTAGCCAATGACTACAATAGTCTGATAATAACACAACTTTTTTTTTTTTTCCTGTGGCAGCAAGAAGCTTGACATATTTATTATTTCTTTGGCATGACTTGTTTTATATAAGTACGTATGTATGTATGTATTTATTTATTTTGCAGGATTTTGAGGCACTAGTCAGAAACATTTTATGAAAGGTTTACCAGTTCTCAGACACAATGATATGATGGACAGGAAAAGAAAATATTTGTGAAGTAGGACTGAAATTTTAGACATTTCCTTGACAACTATTCCCTTAAACAAGGGCAGGTAATTAAAGAGGACACAGGTTACAAAAAAAAAAAAATAGGAAGAATAAGGAATCACAAAGTTCAAATTTCTCATTTTTTGGTGGGGAAAGAACTGGAAAAAACAAACAAAACCAAAAAGAACTATTAATATTATTCAATCAGTAATTATATAAATCTCAACTCAAAAGAGGTTAATATTTACCTTTAAAATCTAAATTAAAATATCATACAATCACTCCTGTACAAGAGAAAGTGTTACGGTTTGTGTCAGTAGATCAAAATGACTATTCCAGATGGCCTCAGAAAAACACTTTTGTTTATATTCAAACAATGTCTTTTACAGCTTTCAGTTACAAAAAAAAACCAAGCAGATGGACCTTAACTTTAGACACTTTTAAGGACATGTTTTAATTTTGCTTTCCTCTTTTCCAAAGATTTTCCTTTCCAATTTTGCTTTTTTTCTAGTACCAAATTCAGTTCTGACACAGACTCAGCAAAGCGAAAGCACAGAAGATCGGGGAAGAAGATTATTAACCTTCTGGACTAGTAAGTTATTAACATTTCCTGATCCACTATTGTAAAACTATCAGATTGAGTACTCTTAGGAAGAACAGTGATTTGGGGTTGGTTGTTGGTTTTGTTTGTTTGCTCATTTTTTTGTTTGTTTGGTTTTGCTTGGCTAGGGTTAGTGTTGGTTTTGTTTTGTTGGGGTTTTTTAAAAACTAGTTTTCAACACTGAGTTTCAGATTAAGGATTTGAAGGAGCTTTAGCAATACTTTGTGGCTGGACAATTAATCCTTTTTCCAATTAATGCTCAATGACTTTTCATGTATTCCAGCTTGAAGGTACAGCCCCATCATAGGACTAGACATGGAAATGGAATACTCCTACATGTAATTACAGACATACATAACTTCTCCATTCCTATTTATCTGATTTAGTTACGGCTATAGTAATATCAGTTTTGATAAAATGTAGATATAAAATAAATTCAATTAAAATTAAGAATAAAATATTTCCAGTTTAAATTAACTATGATTGTAACTCTACAAATAAAGAAGTTGATGTACAGATACAAACTATATAGGCAGGATGCTGGCTTTTCCTTATTAATTTAAAAAATATAGCAGTCACAGAAGTAATTTCTGAATTACTACAGTATTGCCATGGTATGTGAGTTCTACTTCTTGCCTGAAAGCAAAATTGAAAAAACCAGAACCCTTCAGAATATTCAAAATGGATCAGTTCTATGAAAATGTGAAAATTTAGTAGTGGTAATTTTTTTCCCGAACAGTGTATCACAAAAGTGAAGTAAAAAGGGCTACTACACATAAAACAGGACTAATATCAAAGTTAGGTCACAGCTACATATACCCAGATGATGTTTTTAGTCATCAGTCATGCTTACTATACATAGTCTCAGGGCAAAATAATTTGGAGAGTAATATTTTAAAAAGTAATTCTAAGAAAATCATGCCACTTTATTTTACTATATAAAAAAATATGGAAAAGTGTCTACACACAAAAATCAAATTAAGAATCCTAGTCTCCATCTAGATACAATGCATCTGTGGATTTAAGTAGCAGAATCAGAATTCAGAGCCAGCAGAACAGAGTACATGACTTTATTCCCCAAATTGCAATTAATCAAGAACAAATACATTTTTACAAAGGAACAGAAACTTACCATGAGAGCTTCACAAGGAAACTGATCTCAATAAATTAAAGAAACTCATTTTTCCCTCAGAGACAGAGAAGTAGACAGTAATGTGTTTCATTGCTCTTTGGAAGATCCTTTCAAAGAGGATGAAGAATCTAAAGGTCATGTCATTGAAATAATGCAGTCCAGGGTAACTAGTGTCATCTGTGCAATACAGTAATCTAGCTCTTAAATAAGGCAAGGATGGGGTTGTTTTTTTTCAATTTTTAAAGCTGACCTGTACATCACAATGAGCGAAATATCCACCTATCTTTTATTTAATGTTAATTATAGCTGATGAGGTGTAAAAAACTTGTATGAAACTTACCATGTCAGCTTTAAAAGAATACACAGATATGCCTAAATTAACTATCTAACAACAGAGAAACGAAACCTGTTTTAAGGGGTTACCAGCTCCTACACTAACATGAAATAAAATTAAGAGAATTACTGCTATGGGCAGAAAGCCATCCACCGTATATGTTCATCTCTTCTCACTGGCTGTGGAGAGAAATGCTAAATACCAACTTCCATTCAAAACCAGTTTTTCCTTATTTTTCGGATGATGGAAACATGTTGACACCGAAGGAAGCATAAGCGGCATTCTGTACAATGTTTGTGCAGTACAAAATATACTGAACACTTGTCCATTCAATACAATACGTGAGTTCCAGGTCTCTCCCAACCTAAGGTGGTCTGAACCTATGTGCTTTACAGCATCTTCAAAGCTGGACACTACTGTGAAAAAACAGGAATGCAAGAGTAGCTGGAAGAGGTAACAAGGAGAAAGAAACTCCATGGCAAAGGAGTGCTTGGTATAAGACAAGTACCTGTACATGTATAGATTACTGAAGCTGCAGACCCCAGAGACTTTCAAACCATCAGAGAAAACATCCAAGACTTCATCTGGGTTCCTACACTGTGGCACATCATGTAATTTGAAGCATCCTAGGCTATCAGGCCATGCACACAGGGCAGGAAGACATGACAGGGGACTGATGAGGATCTCATCACCTCCTGCAAGAACTGCTCTTGGAACTCTATATTTACACTGATTATAACAGAAATTTAGACACCTAATTTACATGATGACACTGATGTGGCGTAAACATGGACACAGAGTAGACCGCATTTGAGATACCTAAAATGTCCGAGAAGACTCTAAAGAACACTTCTGAAAGACACAGATCTCCTATACATTTTTGTCATATCTGTCAGCCCAACTAGGATATTTAGGATACTTTAGAGTTTCTCAGAAGGTACAGTGAGCAGCTGAACATAATTTCTGAATGTCAATCTGAATACCATCCTCAATAAGTTTAATTACTTTGAGGGTGAAACAGTGCTAGAAAGTAAGCAACTTAAGCTGCTCTTGGAAACTCAAGAAGAGGTTTAGGCACCTAAGGCACTAACCACTGGTATTCTGCTAAAAGAAAATGGAATAAGAAGATCAATGCTGATGGCCTCTGTCTTGTTAGTGTCCAGTCTTATTTCAAATTTCAGTAAGCTATTTGGGTCAGTCTTCTTACAGCAATGAATTTCACAAGTTAAGGATGTTTTGCTCAAAATAGTGTTTTCTTTCCTGCAGAGGTAAGATAGTGTTGTAGCTGGAACACAAGACTTGAAGTGGAAAGAGGGCTCTATTTCAGGAACCTCCTCAGACAGGTCATTTATTCAATTTCTGTATAAGTCTCTCTAGCAGTAACACAGGTATAGCAAGAGTTACTTATTTCACAGAGTCACTTAATGCTCTTTCTGTAAAAAGACTTATGCATGGGCTTATCTTAAATCCCAATTGGGAAATTTATGTGCTTAAAGATGTGCTTAAAGTTAGAGAAGTTACTCAATCATCATAGAAATACCCTCAATTCACCTTTTCTTAAAATTTTATTTTATGTACTCTAAAGGATGTTACAAGTAGATTTTACATTGCAAATCATTATTATATTATAAATTTAAATAGCATTTAAGAGAAAAATAATATTGTATCCTTTTTCACTTTATTTTGAAAACTGTTTTGCAATACAGTGCTTATTAAATAGAAACACTACTATCTTTTTTCTATACAATGCTCCTTAATATAAACTGTTATCCCCTGCATTGAAGGTCATGAAGGATTGCAAATCTCCAGCATAAACCACAAAATGTTAAGTTACCATAAGAAACACTTAGGGTAAACAAACAAACAAACCAGTCACAAAAAACTCACTGCTCATGGCCTCATAAATTGGCATGAAAATAGATAAGCCAAAAAGGGGGAGACATTTCAAATATGTTTGAAAAATATTTCCTATTCTCTCCTAGAATATAAAAGCATGTTGACATAATTCACCATAAAATCTCAAAAAAAAGTGTTCTGTTTACATTTTCCTTAGGCTGGATGTGGTCAAGTCCCTTAAAAAAATCTATTCAGTGCTATATAAGATTGTGTGTATGTAATAGTTTCTAAATAGCAAAGAAATCTTTATTTATGGAATAGCAAGTTTATGCTTTCAATCAAATATAAAAGCAGCAGTGGGGTACAACAATTTGTGCAGAAGCAGAGAGAAAAGCACAGCCACAAATATATAGAGGTACACTAACAAAACTTATAAAAACCTGCAAATATATTTGTGAAGTAGCTTAAGTAATCAATTTTGTTTATATATAACAGTTCAAACAAATTTCAGAACTGCATAAATTTCAGAATTACATGAATTTAAGCTATATTTTGGCTATCATGTACAGTGCTTTTAAACCATATTAATGGAGTATGAAATATTGAAATGCTGTGCAACCATCTCATGGAGGTCTGGGTTGTTTTCTGGTTGATTGTGCGGCATCAATCAGGTTCTGAAAAGCTTTCACAATGTTTTGAGACAGTTTTTTCTTTTTTAATGTGCTAAATATAGAATTTAACACACACTAGCAATTTCAGAGCAATTACATACACTAATACCTTTATATGAGATAAAGAACATGGATGTCCCTTGTCTATGCGGGGCGGGGTGACTGGAAAGCTCTACAGAGGAAAAGGACCTGAGGGTGTTGGTTGACACTCGCCTGGACATGAGCCGGCAGTGTGCCCAGGTGGCCAAGAAGGCCAACGGCATCCTGGCCTGTATCAGGAATAGTGTAGCCAGCAGGAACAGGGAGGTGATTGTCCCCCTGTACTCAGCCCTGGTGAGGCTGCACCTCGAGTCCTGTGTCCAGTTTTGGGCCTCTCACCACAAGAAAGACATTGAGGCCCTGGACCGTGTTCAGAGAAGGGCAATGAAACTGGTGAAGGGGCTGGAGCACAGGTCTTATGAGGAGCGGCTGAAGGAACTGGGCTTGTTTAGTCTGGAGAAGAGGAGGCTGAGGGGAGACCTTATTGCCCTCTACAACTACCTGAAAGGAAGTTGTGGCGAGGTGGGGGTTAGCCTCTTCTCACAGATAACTAGTGACAGGACAAGGGGAAATGGCTGCAAGTTGCGCCAGGGAAGGTTCAGGTTGGAGATGAGGAGAAAATTCTTCTCTGAAAGGGTGGTCGGGCATTGGAACGGGTTGCCCAGGGAGGTGGTGGAGTCACCGCCCCTGAGGGTGTTTAAGGAAAGGTTAGATATGGTACTTAGGGACGTGGTTTAGTGGGTAATAGGTGGTGGGGGGATGGTTGGACTAGATGATCCTTGAGGTCACTTCCAACCTTAATGATTCTATTCTATTCTATTCTATTCTATTCTATTCTATTCTATTCTATTCTATTCTATTCTGTCTTCTGACTTCCAAGGGAATGTGTAAGATGTGTGGTAAATTTTCAAACGATTTTTGAAAAACAAAACCAAACCCCCCAAAAAAAGTAGAAAAGCTGGCTACTGCCTATTACTACTAAGTGAATTATTTGGGATATTAAAGAGATTGATGTGCTTACAATTCCATGAATGCCAAATTTATGGTAAATAATATCAGTGGCTGAATAATAGAGAGATTTTATTGTTGTTTAAACCAAGAGAGAACAGAAAGAGAAGCTAAACAGAAGCACAGATACAGTAGGTTCAGCATCATTTGTTTCCAAATCTTACCCATAATATTCTCCTCAATAGTGGTATTGAAAAGGATTAAAATGGTTCCCCAAAACATGAATCCTGTGCTGCTATAAGGAAAGTTTGATAAAGATCCAAGTTATTACTTGATTGCACTGATTTGTGGAAGAGATTAAAGTTATCATTCTATTTCCAAGAGATGTAAGAAAAACAAAGGAAAAAAAAAGTGTTTTTCCAACTACCTCATTACATATTGTTGTTATGTGTGGAAGAAGTTGTTTCTGTTATTTAGCCAACTGTCAGTGCTATATTGCTATCATTTAAAAGTTAACAAATGCTCTATAATGTAAACTCGGCACAACGTTCTCATCAGCCCACAAGCCAGCTGCATTTTCTATCCCTAGGTTTTTAGTATCTGTGAAGCACTGAGCAAAAAAAACTATTTATTCACATTTCCATTAACAACTTCTATCAGTTTCCAGTGGGATCAAATGTAGACTTAATATTTTTTAATGTTTTGTTTTCAATGTTGAAAGATACAAACATATATTTGTATATACATTTTAAATACTGTCATCCCTGACCAAGGTAAGAAAACGTTCCAATCATACTGAGAGTTCTGCCTGTAGAAGCAGATGTGACCTGAAATTCCAGCTGAAGACCAACAACTTTTCATATGTCACCTCAGCATGAATAACTGGACAGCGCTAATGTAAGCACAAGAAGAACACAAAGACTACTTGTATGCTGCTTACCTATAAATGAGAGTAACCTTGCTGATTTAGAACAAAAAAAAAATCAGCATGTCTTTGGATGATTTGGTAAGGCTTATGTCATTTATAGTATAAGAAGTGATTTCATTAATATGTATGAAAAATAAAATTATAAAATTTCTTTTTCTTTACTTGGGATATATATAAAGCAGTATCTGTGACGACAAAGCATATTATTTTTATTTATCTTGACAGACTTAGAACCCAATCTAATAAATGGGACATTTTGAAGTATGAGTTAGTACATGTAGATGTGCACTTGGTGGTATCTTACTCTCATAAATTATACAATAAATTGGGGGGAATGAAATATTCATTTATGATAATGATGATGAAATACATTACTATAGTCTAAAATGACTCCCCCTCAAGAGATAAATTATGAACTTTTATGGAACTCTGATGCTGATATGTTAAAGAACTGATACTTGCCAGAATTTTAACATAATATGCTTAGCAAATAATCTTCCAGAGTCCTAAGGCTGTGTAAAAGCATGTTCATTTACCCACTCTGAACCCTGATGACTTCTCACCGGCTCTACCTGAGCAGCACACGTGATAGCACTAAATTATTTTGCTTTTTTCCTCTAATACAATTATCAGCATTATATTACAAATACATATGATATTATAAACAATATATATTAATTTTTAGATTTTAAGGTGAAATAATAGATAGAAGGAAGCTAAGACCTTATAAGTGGAACATGGTGCATGTCCACTTCAGATCTACCGGAAATCACTGTAGGAATTTGGCAGTAATATATTTGAATGATATCATTATATAAATGAAAATAGTAATTAACAAATATTTATGTGTTTCTAGATGCCTTTTCATCTTGAGAAGATGTTCTTCAAAAACTGCACTGGCTTTTTGCTTATCTAAGTCTAACTCTGTTAAAATATGTAATTATAAAAAAAAAGGGACATAACTTTTATAGGTATATGCTAATAATGAATATAAAACCTGACTAAAACTATAGATTGGTGGGGGCAAACAATAGGAAGCGCAACCAATTTCCCTTCTCACTAATTAAACAGAAAAAAATACTATTGTTGCATCAACTGTATTCAACAGCTGATGTTAGGACAACAGTAAGCATAAAAATTTCATATTATTGGCTAAAATAGATAGGAAGTAGTAGAGAAATCCTTGTATTTACGTATTCTAGAGCACTTATGCATTAAAACTAGGAAGAAGCCAGATAATAAATAAGTTTCAGGCTAATTAGAAAATTCTATTTTTAATAGAAAGTCATTAACATTTGTGGTTTAGAACCCTGAAAATACTGAATTGAGCTTTTATTGAAATATATTCAAGTTTTCTATAAATATAAGTCAATCATTAGAGGTGTAATATCTCATACAAGGTTCATTATTTACTATAACCTGCTAAATAAATTGTTGTAAAACTTATTTAAACCCACATTCACATGATAGACTGCTGTAATGATCCGTGACAACATATATGCATCCTGCACAGTGATCTTTTGAACAACCCTAATTCATCATGGGGAGCAGAATGTGTAACTTTCTGCCTCAGAAAATATAACCATTAATATTTGAGTTAAAAGAGAACACCCTCAATTTCTAGTGTTCACTGTCTTAGAAGACTGCGCTCTAACACATCATCATAGAAAACACTTCAAAGTTTTTTCTTTGTCAATAACACATTAAAACCTCTGAAACCAAGCCTTTTGAACTGTTATTATTTATTGGCTATAAAAACTCCATACTAGCAAATGTGTAAATCTATGTGATGGATAAGGAGGATGAAAAGCGAACTATTAAAACATGTTTGGATGCACATTCTAACCTCTGCTATTTATCTTGATAAAACTTGAGATGTCCATTAGGAGGTGAAGCTCTCCTAGAAGTTCCATTTTTTTTATTGACTGTGTATGTGAGTTACTTTATCCAGCTAGTATTTCCAGTCTTATATATTCAAATAAAGTTATAATCACTAACATTGTAGGGTTTCTGCAGGAGGGTATTTGTAAGATAATTTTTAATGCTCTAAAGTTTAATTCTAATTCACACAAATATTCCCGAGATAGCAACACTTCTTTTTAGCATCAGGGTTGCTCACTACAAGATATATCCAGCAAATAGTTATGCAGGCTAGTTACTTTACCCTATTCATTTTATGAATAATAAACATGAGCGAAGTTATCCACAATAACAATGACTATCCCTTTCCATCTTATCAATTCCCTTAAGTTAATTTTCATTACAATGTTTTTTCTTTAAAAACACTACAACAAAAATTGCTAAATACCATCCTAAAAATGACTTAAATTATCATCACTCCTCAGGCAAAATAAATTAAAAAAAAAATCTACTACCTGAACACAAAGTTAATGTGTAAACTATGACAGGCTAACTAAGCATATTTCAAGACACAACACCTCCTTGATGGCAGCATCAAGACAAAACAAAACAATGGCTTTACCTTGAATAATTAAATACTCCATTCACCTTTGAAAATCTCTGGAAGTACCTTCTCTTCTTCCTTTTCTTTTTTTTCCTCCCCTGCCACTTGTTTTAGGCAAGCTCATCCTAAACAGTGTTGTTTGTGTATGGTAGTAGAACAAGAAATAATTTAAGTGAAAAACACTGATATACATCATCACTCTTATTTCCACCTTCGAGGCTGATCTCCACATACATAATTTTTCCCATTTTCTTATAGAGCTCTCAACAGTTTCATGGCACCATTATCATTTCTGGTCTAGACTGGTAGAGCCAGAATTGTCTGTGTCTGTGTGTCTAAGCGTTTTTTCTCTCCTTGGTGAAGTTTAATAAAGGACATGTTCAGATGAGACTGAATTGGAAGATTCTTGCTCAATACCCATGTGTCCAGCTTGGTTTAATCTCAACTATGAGAACACAAGGGAATAATTAAAGCTTATCTGTAGAGCTCTTCTTTCAAGTGATGTTTGTGAAATCCAAAATAAAAGATGCTGGAGCAAGACCTCCTTGCTCAGGAGGCCAAAAACATGTCTGTATGCAACCTTACTACTTAGTGTGATTTCTCTGTTACACCAACAAAATTTTGCTGCTTCTTTATCAAGTTCTGCTTCCTCATGGCACCTCCTAGCACCCAGCCACTTGTTTCTGATGCAACTCCAATGATGGTATTTTTTTCTAAAGAACAATGCGGGAGGAATGTGAAGTGGAATTCAGTCAGGATTATGAGCAGTGTGAATGCATGGAAAATTTTCCTTTATTTTATATTTTTAAATCCTTCATCAGATTAAAGGATCTCTTTGAAAAAAAAAATTCTTTTATTTCTATCCTTTGCTAACAGTTTACTCTACATTCTTTACTACCTAGCTATTTCTATTCCTACTGTTCATTTAAATGTTAGAAAGATAGATTCATTTCAACTGCAGAAGCAGTTCAAATACCATAAATTACCTGACTTAATGCAAAGAAATTCAGAGCTTAAAATGAAGCTCCTCATGCTATACATGCATGACCCCACTTCAAGTATTAAACTGGTCTCAAAACAATGACCGTTCTTTGTTGAAATACTGAAGTTTAACTAGATGAAATTTGGGGCCCAATTCTGATCCCATTAAAATCAGTGGGATTTCATTCTTAGCAGGATTTGAATATAATTGTCATTGCTTTCATTTTTTTCATAAAACTTCCCTATTTTTTCCTTCAATCTCTTCATATGGCTATATCTATTTCAAAGGTTATGTCAGAGCAATGAATTTAAAAGAATCAAAGAAAAAATAGAGAAAGGCCCTGTTCTTGCTCATTTCAGTATTCTTCAAAGTGACACGGCTAAATATCTCAGGAGGGATTTCTGGGATATGCTTGGACATGAGGTAGCATCGTACATTGCTAATAGAACCTGAAATAAAGAAGACTCCTGAGAACCAGGGGACTTAGACCTAGACCTGCCAAAATTAGGTCTTTCATTTAAAAATTCTGCTTGTGTGCGCTGCAGTCACAGGAAAGACTTCATTATGTAGCAGAAACAGAGAAAAGTACCAAGTTTGACAAGCTTATTAAAACTCTTAAATATCTTGTTTAAATAATCATTCATTAAAGAAACTTGCCACCTTAGAAAATAAGTTATTTCTTGAAAGTCAGAATATAAATACTGCAAAAGAGTATTGCAACTGAGGGCTTAGCTTATAGGCTAATTAGTGTTTTTTGTCAAAGTGATCAAGATTCATCTCTCAGCTAATTCCTCTTATTGTTACTATATCGTAAGCATAGTAATATTTTCATTCCTTTAATGATGTAGTTGCACTTCAGTGTCTATCCTTCATGCTTGATGTTGATCTTTAGCTTGAAAAAATCTCTATCCCTTTGTAAATTTTCACATGGAATATTTTTACAGGAAATCTAACTATGGTATTTTAATTTAAAACCACAATTAAGTCTCATGAATTCCCTTTCCCAAAGTGAAAGCAAAGTCAGTATGTTGGGAACAAGCTTTTAATCATGGTACTGAAATGGTTGGTTTTAGGGATATGGAAACAACCAATCAACCATAAAACCTCCAAATCTCACAATTTTAAGCTGATAGAAAGATCACCTTTTGTGACCTTTTAACCAATGACAATCTGCTCCTTAGGCAGTCTTATTGAAATGGATCTATTTGTGATTCAGAGGTTTTAAGGCATGCAAAATTCATTACATCCTTTTGAAAGATGAGACAACCGTTAACTGCCTTTACAATTAAAAATGATTTATTATGCTGTTGAATTGACTTTACCTGTGGCAGTACTGAACATAGATACACAGGTCAGGACATGGGAAAGATTTTGCTCATACACTAATTCATTACCAGTTCATCTTGGAGCTGTTACAAATAGCTGGCCTTTTGGCTTTATTACTCGTGCTTCAGAAGACACTAGTTTGTGCACTACATTTCTTAGCATGTCCAAATGAATGACAAATCATTCCAGATATTTATTATTCATGAACTGTAATAAATAATTTTAATCACATTGCACATATTAATTTAGCTCTCTTTTGAAAATCAGAGGTACAGGAAGGAAGGCTGAACACAAGAGGCTGTCGAAGATTTCTCTTTTTCTGTGGTCATTCCCGTATCTCTGATCTATTTTCAGTAGAACCAAAAACTGAATACAAAACATCTAACCAACTGGGGCTGTATCCTGCAGCGATAATTAATTTGTTGGGGTTTTTTTCCTTTTTTTTTCAAATAATGTAATTTTGATAAATAATGACTTGAAGAAAAAAAAAATAGTTGCAAAAAGTTGAAAAAGAACTCAAACACTAATGAACTACAGAATTCTGATCAGTTGTAATATATTCTTAAAGACTTCTGAAATTACTCTGCTTCAGAACTTGGTATGGCTGGAGAAAGGCCCTTCAAATATTAGTCAGGGCGTAGTGATAGAAGATTGTTCATGATCTTTCTCTACCCCATTAGATATTTTTCAATTTAAAATTTAAAACCTTTTAGTGCAATAGGTATAGCTACATCCTTCAGAAATCCTAAGGTCTAGGTCCAGATTGGGTTCTTGAAATAGGTAGTATAGACCAAAAAGGTAAGGATCTGCAGAGCAAAACTCTTGGTGTCAATGATCTAAAATCCAAATGTATCCATTTGATTGATTACCTCTAGTGCATGCAAGGAAAAACTGAGAGAACTAGATTCATCATTCTTAAGAAAAGATGACTAGGGAAATCTCATTGTTTTCAACTGTTTAATGGGAGAATAAAGAAAAGACAGAGCCGAATCCCTTCATAGAGGTTAATAGCGATAGGGCAAGAGGCAACAGGCACAAGATGCTACAACAGTAATTCTGATGATTAATTATTAAGGATTTCTGCCCCATTCCAACCCCTACTCCCCCCCAAGGGTAGTCCTACAATGAAACAAATTGGATCTCCGTCCTTGGATATAATTACTGGACAATGCACTGAGCAACCTGATCTAAGTTGTTCCTGCTTTGAGCAGGGGTCTGGACTAGACGACATCCTGAGGTCCTCTCCAACCTGTATCATGCTGTGACACTAGCCGGGTTTGATGGACTGAATGGCCATTTCCAACCACAGTGTGTTAGATGTGCTCCTGGAATGCACTTTCATGTTTTGTTTTGTCTGAAAGCATGTTAGATTGCATGTCTGTTCATGCATATTAGATTGCTCCATTGTGTGAACTAAACCAGAAAAAAAATAAAATAAAAAAATATTGGAATACTCATTTCAGCAACATACTCCTGGTGTGGATTAAAACACTGATATTGTGGTATCCTGGAAAAGCCTTGAGAAGGAAGTTGCCCAATTCCAAAAATATCACGTAACCAGATCAGAGGCCTGTGGCACTAATAAATTTGGAATGCATTAATCAGGGTATAATTAGAACCAGTTTATCTTGGACCTATATATACATATACTAGAATAGTGTGACTAACAACAGTGCATACGTATTTTGTAATACCTGTGATGGCAGAGTCAGATACAACATATAATCATTTGGCAGCAGTATGCGATTGATTTGACTGCTAAAAGGGTAAAGAAAGATACGTACAGTCAAATGAAAAAGTCTCCCAAGTTTTAAAATTTTCCCTCCCAAGTGTTAAAACTGCCAGACATAGGACAAAATGAGTATAAGGGAGAGACAACATGCAAAACATCCTTTCAAGTACATTAGGATATTGACTGACAAAACTGCAAAAAGGGTAAGCAGCATCAGGAGGAAATGAGCCCTCCCTTTATATTTTTGGCAGGGCTAGGAGAGTGAATAGTAAAAAACCAACAGGTTTTTTCCTTCCTAAGGAAGGAAAAGCAGAGAAGAAAGAAGACAAGGTCACTTCGGTTCTAGCTTCTCTTGTCAATGAGTTCCCAAGTCTGATCACCCTGCCCCCAGTGACTAAGGACCACCAAGGACTGCAGTCGTCAGCACCAACTATGCAGCATCACCTCTGTGGCATTTTGTACTCACAGATAATTTGAGATTGCAAAGTCTAATAATTTCATCTGCAGAGTAATAATTATTAATGACATGTAAGAAGTAATTATTGGCACGAAGGGTGATGTTAATGAATTAATTTAGCAAAGCTCTGTTTTAAAGTTTAAAACTGGCCTGACTTGTCAGTATTCTGAAGATTTTTGTCACAGTGATCTCTGGTTCCTTAATTTGTATAACACACAGGTACATATTCAGTTACAACAATCAGTAGAATAGAACTTATAATTAGTTTTCCTAGAGTTTTGTATTTCTTGAAAAAGATACAGTGAACTACAGCAGCAACGTCTACTAACTGGTATTTGAAATAAGAAGTCAGAAAAAAAATTTATGATCTTTCAGTCTTCCTACCTAATTAGTATCACTTGTGCCCAGCCCATAATATACCCCTAGCTTGTACATGTCTACGTCGGAACACACGAATACCACTGCATTTACTAAAAAATAATTTCCTACTGTAATTTTATCCCAGTGTGTGAACTTTTGGTAAGGCTCAGAAATTCCTAACCTTTTATAAAAAGTTGCTAGATTATCATGAAATACCACTGATTTTGGCCTAATAAACTGTGGAGGTTTGTTCCTGCAATAGTTTTATCCCCATTAAGAAGGATTTAATACAAGTTTAGTCTAGTCCTCACAACAGAACAGAAAGCCCTTCAGAAGCTGCACGTAAAACATGGGCATGATTTTCAGTCTTTACACAACTGTATAGTTCAGTTCAGACAAAAAAGAAAAAAGGCTGTACATCTCTTGTAGACAGCTAAATAACCTAAACATTTACCTAATTGATTCAGATTTTCAGATGTAAAACTAGGTGTTCCCTTCAGTAAAACTAGGAAGCTTGATCTTTAAATCAGTGTTAGCAGTGTACAGACTCTGACTTAATCATTGACTGGTTTTCCAGAGAGACAAGCCTGTTTAAGGAAAAAAAAAAAAAAAAAGAAAAGCTGGAGAAAAAGAACCAAAGTAAGCAGTAAAAATTACCTAAAAATAAATATCTTTAGGGATCATGGATCATATACGATGACCTTCAAAACCTGCAAGATGATTTATGCCTTTAGATATTTTCAGTAATGCTTTGGGCGTGATCTGTACCTTTAGATATAATCACAGTAAGTCATTGAACATGCTCTAATAAACTTCTGCAACTAAACATGCTTTGTTGTGCCTCGGCATCATATGTAATCAGAGTTACCATCAATTTAACAGAGGGCAGTCACCACTTACAGGAAGGAAGCAAGATGACAGGTGAGGACAAATATTACCTTTTATTTCACAGCTCACTATTAACATCATATGGGATTTTTGTTCTAACTGTTGTAGGTTTTTTTTCCTAGAACTTCTGTTCTAGAGTTGAGAGGTTATTTCTTACAAACTGTGCAACAACTGAATAAACAGCTTTATATGTTTATAGGTGTGAAAGAAACAGAAAGATGGCGAAAATGGAAAAACTAATGTAGCAGGAACATAATACTTCACTTCCATCTTTTAATTTGTTGAGCCTTCGTATCATATTTCAAACATGTGCCAACTATTTTTGTTAACACCATTATTATATAACTCAATTTGAATCTAAAACCAAAATTGTATTGTAGTGGTCATCTTTAAAGTGATTATGAAGAAAGATTTTGTGGAATTATTTATCTAAAATAATGCAAAAGATTAAAATAATTAAATGAATATATTTTAATACAGGTTGATACGTTATTGTAGAAGTCTTTTTAATGGTGATGTGGATGTGCTACATAACTTTGGTTGAGACAAAAAGAATCAAATACTATTTTTGTTGCATATTTTTAGTGTGTATTCAAGTTTCACAAAGAACAATGTAATGTGTAAAGTTAACTTATGTCTCAATTTTGAAATACATATAAAAACATAGAAACAGTAACCTGGGTGACATCAAATACCAGTCTAAACCAATACTCTGTCTATAGCAGAGTTAAAGCACTTGATAAAAGAATGTAAGAACATCTGAAAAGAGTAAAAGAGCAGGGCAAGTGTTGGTGTTTGTTTCCCAAAACACCTTTCCAGTCTCCAGCAGCTAGGTATATTTAACAGCTGTTGGGCTTGTTCCATGATTTTGCCCAGTTTCTTTCTCAATCCACATACAATTTTAGTATCTATAGCTCTGAGCTCTGTAATTTAACTACACACTGAACACAGAATTACCCATCCCTGCATTATTTTGGACCTGCCATCTGTCATATTCATTTGATATCTACTACTTGTTTTAAAGGAAGTGAGCAATTTCTCTCTATTCAACTCCTCCACGACATTCATAACTTTATAGATATACCCTCATAGTCTTCTCTCACCGAAAACTCTTTGGCTACTTAATCATTCCGTCTACAGAAGCTATGGCATATATATGATCACCTTTGTTAACCTTTCTATACTTCTGACAAATCTTTTTCAGGATGAAAGATCAGACCTGAACACACCATCCAAGATAATACACCGAGGTTTTGAGGGTTTGCATGTATGTGCATATTGTGCTTCTATGGTTCGTATAAGTTCTCTATATATGCACATATATACAGGCTTTCTGACTAAAAGCTAATCAAACTAGCTAGAAAGATTTCTTGAGAATCAAATTAGCAATGTTTGCCAGAGGAACCAAGAAACCTAATCTGTAAAGAACAGAGTCTCTTACTGCTAAGAATATCAAGAAGAGTGATCAGGCCGTTGTCCCTGGAGTTACAGTCACCAAAAAGTGTCATGGGAATATGTGCTCAGACCCACTGCTGACTGCATCTGGGCACGCAAGCCAAAGCAAACTTGTATCTACAGGACTGTGACATGAGGCCCCCCCACTACGGGACTGGGTGATCCAGTAGCTGGCCAAACTCAGCTATCCCAACATTATATATATGTATTCAAGTAGGTTGATGTAAACACACAGACTCCTCTCTAGATCTTAATACATGTGGGTTTGTGTGTGTATGGGGGGAATTTGTGTGTGCATGCACAAGATGCTGTGTTATAGAATAATATCCAAACTTTTCAAAGGATTCTGAGAATGGAAAATTGTTTTGCAAACAACTAAATTAGAAACAAATAATATTAAATAATTGTAAAATATGAAAACACCTGAAAAATATTATAAAAGACACTTAAATTTTTAGTGTGTAAATTCAGCACCTATACAAGCTAGACGATTTCTACTGCTTTTCAAAACTGCAAGAGGTTCTTTACTACCATTCTGTTCTACCAAACAACATTTTATACACCCCACAATGGATCCGCACTGGTTAGGAACGGGTATCGTCCTAGAAGAGGAATCAGAACAGAACTTTACTGGATTTTTTGTCTCTCGGCCCTAACCTATGACCTCTCCTTCTGGCTTTATGGATACTGGAACCCTGGCTGAACAGAGACATAACTTCAGCAGGAAAATTTTTCTTTCCAGTATGTCCCGCAGCATGGTGGATATTTTGTTCTACCAACGTTCACTTTTCTGACTGAGGGGCAAAGGCTTTAATCACGAGCTTATTATGCACAAAAAAAAAAAAAAAGTGGCCATCTCTACTTTTAATGAGTTTCAGTGCAATCATATTTGCGTTCATCATGCTTAGAGTAAGGCTAGTGATTCAGGCTATACTGGAGATGCAATCAATGTCTAAGAAAGTCTCTGACTAAATATAGCTTGTAATCGAGTGAGATAGGCTCCTTAGGATGAGGAAAAAAAAAAAAGTTTGCAATAATACATATCCTTAGTTTTCTCAAAGAACATTTTCACTTACCGAAGGAAGGGCCTCTTGATTTTTTAATGCCTTCATTGTCTGGCAGGAAGTCTCAATTTCTGCCTGAGATCTTGGGATCTCAGCTCTGCCTATATTCCAACCTGAGAGTAATACAGGACATTTGGATTTGTCCCTCTTATTTAAACGTAAATGCTCAGACTAAAATGTGATATTTTTAATATCCTTTTTATACATGAACTCGAAGCTTTATGCTAATTAAATTAACCTTTGTAATTTTAATTAAATGCTATTAAAGATTTTTAAAATCCTTGTAAACCTCAGTAGAAAGGAGTAGAATGACAATATGCAATCTAAAATAATCAGTGGATTACTGAAATGATGCAAAAATAAGAAAGGAGTTCAAATAGTTTTTCAAAGCAAAAAAACCTGCCGATAATATGGTAAAACTTTCAGTGTCTTGAAAGATTTCTTTTAGCATTATCTAAGAGCTGATTCCCTCTTTACATCTGTGAAGTACTCATACTGAAAGCGTTGTCAGGAAATAGTTTGTAGAAATATTTAAAGAAAGAATAAAAATAAATCAGATATAAAATGCCTTGCTTTTAAGGCATTTCTTTGCTGGTTGTCTGTAGGCAGGTCTATTGTGACTGCAGACTTTTTAGAGGAGTGATTATTCCTAATATCTAGAAAGAAAAAGAGATTCTCCCCTTGGTAGGAGATTTGAGGGGATTCTTTAACAAAACATAGAGCGCATATAACAAAAAGTACTTAAATGTAATAATTTAAACTTTTACAGACTACAAGGTTTGCTCTCTCTATTTCATTCTTGCTATGAACAGTTAAAGCAGCACTAGCTTGCAGAGACCATTTCCACATGAAGGATTGGAACTTTCCCTGAAGAATTATAGGACTTTATCCATTAAGCCAAAATCATATCTGATTTGCATTCTGCATATCCCACTGAAGATGGCAAGATTAATAGAGCTATATATGAAAAGTTGATGAGTGTTAAATTTGTCCTATTGTTTAATATTCAGTTTGAAAAAGGTAAGAAGGTTGAATATTTAAATAAATTGGTTTCAGTACACCTTTGAACAAAATGAATGATCATAATGAAGATACCAGTGGTATTTTTTGAGTAGCCTGCCTTACAATGATAATGAAAAGGATTCATATATCTAGTTTTACCCATCAAGAAGCAAAGCTAGAATGTTACAGTGAATTTGGCCTCTGAGGAAAGTCACATCAAATCAAATCAAATTAAAATCTAGTTCTGATCCTGGAGAACAAGAGTCTAGAATTCCGTTAGTTGCCCTTAGAGGGAACAAAGGTCTTTAGACTTTCCTTTTCCATCTTCTCTTGGCATCAGAAACTGCCCACCACATACCTGTTTATCTTTCTTGCTACTAATATATCATCCCTTTTCATAACATTTTCTGTTTCTGCTCAGCATTTTCACCCGTTTTTCCAAGCCTGTTTTTCTCTAAAAGCAGTACTCATTATCTCCCCGTTTAAATCCTTTTTTAGATAGGTCTCACTTTCCACTATTTCTTTCATTCTAACTGTCTTCTGTACCTCTCAGCTTTTCATTTTCTATAATAATGATAAACACCTTAAAATACAGCAAAGAGATGTTAAATCATCAGATCCTATTTCCTTTTTTTTTTTTTTCTCATGGATGCTTTCAACAATGTGGTCTCAATGTATATGTAGAGAAAGGCTGTGTTATGAAGAAAATTAGTCTTGCATTATTGTTTTGGAAGGTGGGCTATCCACTATCCTGAAGCTGAACAATGAATATGTCATGTCATGATGGAACCACATGACTTTTACTTCACCTTGATTTCTGCATGGCAAGTACAATAATTTCTGTTTCTTTTGACATAACACTGAGTTTGTAATACTGTGAAATACAATTCTTCCTGCTTTCAATTTATTTTTCTTTTTTAATGTCTTTTGTATGTCTTAAACCAAATATCTAAATATCAAAAATATCTAAACATTTTATATTTGTCAGGAAATATAAAGAAAATACATAGTTCAGATGGTTGAAAATTTTATCAAACACATTGTTACATGATCTGGATGAAGGGACAGAGTAAATCTCAGCAAGTTTGCAGATGACACAAAGCTGGGAGGAGTGGTTCATACTCCAGAAGTTCATGCTGCCATCCAGAGGGACCTCAAGAGTCTGGAGAAATGGACTGAGAGGAACCTCATGTAGTTCAACAAGGAGAAGTGTAAAGTACTGCACCTGGGGAGGAACACCCCCAGGTACCATCTTTAAACTTTATATACACTTTATCTACATTATGTCTGCTATATCTACAGCTGTAGTGCCAGTTTCATGAAATTAAAATAAAATCTCTCCTTTCACGGTAAACTGTTCCTTTCACAGTAAACTACTGCACTTCTACTGTGCTCTTGTGAGACACCACCGAGTACTGCATCCAGCTCTGGGATCCCCACTACAAGAAAGATGTGGAGCTGTAAGAGCAAGTCCAGAGGAGGCCACAAAGATGATCAGAGGGCTGGAGCACCTCTCCTATGAGGAGAGGCTGAGAGATTTGGGGTTGTTCAGCCTGGAGAAGAGAAGGCTCCAGGGAGACCTTATTGTGGTCTTCCAGTACCTAAAGGGTGCCTACAGGAAAGATGGAGAGGGACCGTTTATCAAGGAGTGTAGTAATAGGACAAGGGGCAATGAGTTTAAAATAAAGGAGGGGAGATTTAGATTACATATAAGGAAGAAATTCTTTACTGTGAAGATGGTAAGACACTGAAACAGGTTGCCCAGAGAGATAGTGAAGGCTCCACCCCTGGCAGTGTTCAAGGCCAGGTTGTATGAGGCCTTGGGCAACCTGATCTAGTGGAGGGTGTCCCTGCCTATGGCAAGGACATTGGAACTACATGAAATTTGAGGTACCTTCCAACCCAAACAATTCTATGAATACATCTTGAGGTAGCAGACCTTGAGAAATGCACCCTGAGCATCAGATCCATAAAACAGACCCAACAAGTGCAAACTGTAAAATAAGATTATTACCAGTACAATGAATGAAGGGAACGTATACAGAGGAATGAATCATATTAGATTTGAACTCAAAAATGTGAAAAGTAGGTAGAACAAAAAGAAAACACGAATTGAAAAGTATGAATACCTCTGTATTGTATGCCTCTTCACAATTGCTGAGTGCTTAAAACAGGCAAAAGCAGATGTCAGAGGGTTGTGGTAAATGGGGCCGAATCTAGTTGGAGGCCTGTGACTAGTGGAGTCCCTCAGGGGTCGGTGCTGGGTCCGGTACTATTCAATATCTTCATCAGCGACCTTGATGGGGGAACGGAGTGTACCCTCAGCAAGTTTGCTGATGACACTAAACTGGGAGGAGTGGCTGACACACCAGAGGGATGTGCTGCCATTCAGCGGGACCTGGATAGGCTGGAGAGCTGAGCGGGGAGGAACTTGATGAGATTTAACAAGGACAAGTGTAGGGTCTTGCACCTGGGAAAGAAGAATCCCATGTGCCAGTACAGGTTGGGGACTGAGCTGCTGGAGAGCAGTGTAGGGGAAAGGGACCTGGGGGTCCTGGTGGACGGGGGAATGACCATGAGCCGGCAGTGTGCCCTGGTGGCCAGGAAGGCCAATGGCATCCTGGGGTGCATCAGAAGGGCTGTGGTCAGTAGGTCGAGGGAGGTCCTCCTCCCCCTCTATTCTGCATTGGTGAGGCCGCATCTGGAGTATTGCGTCCAGTTCTGGGCCCCTCAGCTTAAGAAGGACAGGGAACTGCTAGAGAGAGTCCAGCGCAGAGCCACTAAGATGATCAAGGGAGTGGAACATCTCCCTTATGAGGAAAGGCTGAGGGAGCTGGGTCTCTTTAGCTTGGAGAAGAGGAGGCTGAGGGGTGACCTCATCAATGTTTATAAATATGTTAAGGGTGAGTGTCGGGAAGATGGAACCAGGCTCTTCTCGGCCTCACTAAGCGATAGGACAAGGGGCAACGGGTGCAAATTGGAGCATAGGAAGTTCTGGGTTAATGTAAGGAAAAACTTTTTCACCGCGAGGGTGACAGAGCACTGGAACAGGCTGCCCAGAGAGGTTGTGGAGTCTCCTTCTCTGGAGACATTCAAAACCTGACTGGACGTGTTCCTGAGTGATGTGCTCTAGGTGGCCCTGCCTTGGCGGAGGGGGGTTGGACTAGATGATCTTTCGAGGTCCCTTCCAACCCTTGTGATTCTGTGATTCTGTGATTCTGTGAAAAGAGTGGCAGTGTGCCTCAAAAGAGAAGAATTCTACATTGAGGATAAAATTAAAACCCATGAAAGAAAAAGTTAAACATTAAAAGTCCAAAGTTGAAAACTCTGTTGAAACAAACAACTGTTTGGAGGTGACTATTGTTGAAGGACCATATAGTACTACTAAAAATGTTTCATTTTGACAAGGTTGATTATCTGTCTTTTAAATCCTATCTTACAGTTAGATGTAGGAGAATGAGGGGAAAAGCAGCAACAAAGCATTAGTCTGTACATTGTACTAAAGGATTAGGTATATGATCCAGTATTAATCTAATTGGGATGTGTTTTGAAACAAACTTTGTGGTTACCGAAAAACTTGCCTGTTCCTCCAAACAGAAAATATAATAAGTAATATAGTAAATAAGCAACATATAGGTACATGCCTATCTGTACATTAATTGTGACAATATTTAAGTTCTTCACAGATATTAAGTTTTGTTTGGGGACCCTCATCACTAGTGAATGTGTTCCTACCCCCATAAACTGACTGGGTTGCAAATTTAATCAGAGACTCCTAATCCTGCGAATTAATGGGCCGAGGCCTTTAGTTCTAATAAGAGAAGCTCTTGATCTTAACTCTGATGGTGAAATAGCTTTTGTGATGTTTAGACATATTGATTATTATCTTGCTAATTGAGTACACACAGCAATGTCAATTATTTACCCCGAGTAAGCTTCACAATTTGACTGCCTTTGTTCATGAAAGGTTTCTAAACAGGAAGAAAACTTTTTTTTAAAAAAATGACTCTTTTGTGGGTCTTTTTAAAAGTTATTTTTACTGTTAAAATAGCAAAATAGATTTATTGATAGAAGATTTTGGTACTTATTATAGCCTTTATGTTATGTGTACACACTTATTCGTATCGCAACTCGTACAATTCTCTTTATGTAGACCAAAAGGCATTTTCATTCAATGCTCAGTGAACTTTTGACTAAATAAACAGTTTTTTCTTGTTGTTTAAAATAAAAGGTTAAAAGAAACCCTTATATTAATAAATTATCATAAAACAGGTTACCTGTGTTACTAGGAAAATAGTCCTCTTTTACAGCTTTCAATTGTAAGGGCATTGAATACTAGCTTTCTAAAATTTGATAACTGATGCATATTTATCAGAGTAGAATAGTTAGCATATAGAAAAAGTTAAAGCACAACATAGAATCATAGTTATAAGAAAACTTAGAATTTACTCTGTCTCTCCTTGCAACTAGTCTCCTTGAAGATGAAGAATCAGGCTATTTTAATGTACATACTTAGTTGTTACTTTCCAGTTACAGACCTATGAAGTCAGAAGTAAATTGCATTATTTGTGAGTTCTTTTGTCTGACTACTACTAAATCCGGTTTATGCTACATCAGCTGAAAGTGGACAAATAATGATTAAAAGTCAGTTATTTTTTATTGGGGGGTGTCAGACATAATCTTTTTCTGTAGTTTTGTGAACTACAAATACACTTCAGGCTAGAAGTACATGAAAACCTCGGAACAAAACTTTTTTTGTCCTGAAGAATGTAGCTTTCACAAAATGAAAGATTACGATTTCCAAATACATGTAGACTTCTTTATAACAGGAAAAACAAATGCCCCTCAAAAACTCAGAAAACAAAAAACAAACAAACAAAACCCATCCACCAAAACAATAAACCACTCAACCTTTAGAATTATTTATTTTATTATTTTTTTTTTAGGAATATTCAAATTGTCAAGATCAAGAGAAAATGTTTCCTTTCATTAAAAAAAAAAAAGACAATTGACCTAAAGCATTTTTTATAGTCTTTTCACCAAAATTTTGGTTATTTTTTGCTTTGAATTGGCTTGAAATACTTTTGGTTGTGCAAAAAAATAAATTTAAAACAAACAAAATCAGTTCTTCACTCAACTTGGAGACTAATTTTGCTGGAGGTAGTGACAGGTAGCCAAGTTCCTATCTTCCAACTTCCTCAAATGAGCTTCTGACTCTTGTCATAGTTACAGAGATATTTGCACCTGTGAACTTCCTCATGTCCCTGAATGAAACCTCTCAAGCAACAGGTCTCTTCCCTTAATTTTCTCACACAGAAAGATTAATCTTTTTTAAAAAAAAACTTCAGCTATGCTGACTGGTTCTTTTTTACTATACTGGTTAGTTTTGACTTTCTTTTAGCAATGTGTCAGGGGTTGTATTTCAACTGACAGTCTTTACAAATTTAGACATTTTATCCCTTTTATCCTTCTCTCTAAGGATTAAAAAAAAAAAAAGGAAGCTTTGAAGATGTTGCCTTGTCAACATCAGGACAAGTCAAGCACAATTTAGTAGGGTTAACAGAACAGGTTTATTTTGCTGCTTCAGACTGCTTTGATCAAGGGCAGGTCTGCTTGGTGGGACGGTTGCTGAATAGGTCCAATCACGTAGTTTGATTTACCTTCTTCTCCCTTGCTCCCCTTTCTATAGCAGCTATCTATCTGAATTTTAATCTTTCTCCATGGACCTCAATTTTGTTGATATTATGGCCTCTTTAGACTTGCCTGCAGTTAGCTTTCGAAATTCTTTGCTCAGTGACTTCCAGATTCTTCTCTTCCACATCTTGTCTATTATAATTTATATAACTTATATTGTTACATAATTTTACTTTCAGTGTAAGCTATGTTTCAGTTTATCAGTAGAAAAATCCTAGTTTATGGACATTTTTAGAGCAATAGAGTTCTTGATAACCCAGTAAGTACTGTCATGTTTCTTAGAGTTTAACTTCAGTAATCTTCTAGTAGCTGTAAGAGACAGGAAAAGTAGCAGGAGTGAAATTCAGTTCCAGGTTGTAGCCAGCTGTAGGTTTCCACTTGTAGCTTATGGACTGGGCTCAGCTATCTAAATCTGGAGTACCCCAGCTGGACTTTGGCTGCCTCTCCTCAGGCGTGTCTCCTGGAGGACCTGAGACATAGCTGTCACATAAAAAAGACTTGGATATTGTAGCAAGTCCAAAATGGCACTAAATATCTAATTTTAGTCAGTAAATCAAGCCCAGTATAGTAAACATGGGGACAAAATACACATGTCCAATCAATGCTATTTGACATACACTTGGGCATTACTTCAGCCCCTGCTTGTTCTGTGTCAAGTCTTGTGCAATAATTCTTCAAACTTTTGTTGTAAGTGTATGAGAAAGATCTCTATAAATGGTTAAGTTGTCTCTTATCAAATGAAATCTTAATCACTACGAACATAACTGTGTAGTTATTCACTCTGTTTGTGATAATGAAGGTATTAATATTTTTCAGATAACTCTTATCAGAGCAATTTCTAACTTTGATTTGTAACCCTAAATACAAACACTATTTATAAAGTGATTTGTTATGTGTGGGAAGTTGTCAAGTATTTCCATGTTAGAGTTCATCCTTTGACTGCTTTTGCATTACAGTATTCAGTTCCAAAGGGAATTGTTTTGTTAATGTGCATCTCTGTCCTGGTTTTTGCTAGGATAGAGTTAATTTTAAGAAGGAGCCGGGCCAGGTGAGCAGAGCTGGCTGGGGGCTATTCCATACCCTGTGACATCATGCTCCCCATAAAAGAGGGCTGGCTGGGGAGGGGTGGTTCAGTGTTGCTCCAGGACAGGTGTCTGGTCCTTAGGGTTGAACTTGGATCGGTAAATTTCTCTCTCTGTTATCACCTTTGCGTACATCCCATTATAAATACTGTTGCTGTTGTTTCCCTCTCCCTTTGCTGGCCCATTAAATGATTGTTACTTCAGCTTGAGGAGGCTTATCCTTTGTTTTTTCCATTCTCCTCCCAATTCCGCTGAGGTGGAGGAGTGAGCGAGCGGCTGTGTGGGGCTCAGCTGCTGGCTGGGGCTGAACCACAACAGTCTTTTATTGGCACCCATTGTAGGGCACAAAGGGTTGAGACAATGACAGATCTGACCCAAGTGTGTTAGAACAAGGCTGTGATAAGTATTTATAATGTTGTTTAAGCAATCGCTGGTCACCATGATATTTTCCTTGGTCACACGGTTGTGGTATGTAAACCCCTATTTACACTATGTAATCCCTGCGGCGCTGTTTATCACCTCTGAGAGAGGAGTTTGTATTCTCATTTTGTTGTATTATGTGGTATCAACTTATGATAACATCAGTGGTTGTGGTGGATTGATCATGGCCTGAAGTCCAGGTGCCCATCAAAGCCTCTCTATCACTCCCCTCCTTAACTAGACAGGGGAGAAAAGGTGTAACAAACAGCTTGGCCAGGGCGCAATGGTATCCATCTGGCAGAAAGCCACGGCCTTTCCAAACTCTGCACCCACCATGACGAATGCAGCTTCCCAAACAGAACTCCAGTGCCAGGATGCAGGCTGTGGCCTACTCTTATGCCAGTATGGGACAGCAGGAGTGAGCACACCTGGTTTGCCCAGGTAGAGGAACTCCTTCACTTAGTGAGAACTCTGGGAGGAGGTAAGTAAATTGAGGAGTATCAGGGAGTAGGAAAGAGAGATGGTCTACTGGAATCACACTCTACCTTCCTTGGGACAGGTCCAACAGGCAGGCAGGACAATATGCATGATTCCCTATCCTCTCTCCACCTAGCAGAACTTGAGGGGTATGGGGCAATGAAGACAAGGTCCTGCCTGGCACAGCAGGCATGTCTTCTCTGTGACTACCCTACCTTCCCAGGTCCCCTTGCATAATAGGTATGAGCGTCTGCAAGTGGAACTGAACCTTAACAAAGACAATGGTTTGTCTAGCTTGGAGGTGTCGCCAAGGTTGTCAGCCTACACCCTGTGTCAAAACTGCTTCCATAAAGAAAAAAGGGTCATTACCATAGGAGATTCTCTTCTGAAGGGAACACAAGGTGCAATATGCAAACGGTACTCATTTCTTAGGGAAGTCTTCTGCCTTCCTGGGACCCAGGTTAAAAATGTGAAAAGAAAGCTTCATGCACTGATATGGCCTTCAGATTATTATCCATTATTGATTTTTCAGGTAGGCAGTGATGAAGTTGCAACAAGAAGTCTGAGGGCAATCAAGAGAGGCTGCAGGGCCATAGGACGACTGGTTAAGGGATCAGAAACACAAGTAGTGTTCACCACTATCCTTCCAATTGTAAGGAACAATGGGGAGAGAAAAAGGAAGAGCCAGCAGATCAGTAACGAGCTCCAAGCCTGGTGTCACTGGAAGGATTTGGGTTTTTTTGGTCATGGGGTGGTCTACACAACACAAGGCCTGCTAGTCACAGATAGATCACACCTATATCAAAGAGGAAAAAGGATCTATGCACAGGAGTTAGTAGGGTTCATTGAAAGAGCTTTATAGAAATATTTTTAATTGTTTTTTACCCCTGCTCCTGCGCCTTGAAGATTTCTTTCTTGAAGAATGTCCAGCCTTCTTGGACTCCTTTGCCCTTCAGAACTGCCAAGTGATATCATCTACTGGACTTGTGCAAAGCATTTGACACTGTCCCGCATGACATCCTTGTCTCTAAACTGGAAAGACATGGATTTGATGGATGGACCACTCGCTGGATAAGGAATTGGCTGGATGGCTGCACTCAAAGAATAGAATAGAATAGAATAGAATAGAATAGAATAGAATAGAATAGAATAGAATCATTAAGGTTGGAAGAGATCTCAAGGATCATCCAGTCCAACCGTCCCCCCACCACCTATTAAGAGTTGTGGTCAATGGCTTGGTGTCCAAGTGGTGATGAGTGGTGTACCTTAGGGGCTGGTACTGAGACCGGCACCGTTTAAGATCTTTGTCAGTGTCATGGACAGCAGAATTGAGTGCACCCTCAGCAAGTTTGCCTACGACACCAAGCTGTGTGGTGTGGTCGCCACGCTGGAGGGAAGGGATGCCATCCAGAGGGACCTTGACAGGCTGGAGAGGTGAGTCTGTGCAAATCACATGAACATCAACAAAGCCAAGTGCAAGGTCCTACATGGGTCAGCGCAATCCCAAACACAACTATAGGCTGGGCAGAGAATGTATTGAGAGCAGACCCAAGGCAAAGGACTTGGGGGTTGATGAAAAACTCCACATGA
>VWZZ01008360.1:54114-80126 GCA_013399095.1 Psophia crepitans | reverse complement strand
TGCTCTCCAGCGTCTCACCCCCCTGTCTGTTACACATACAACATAGCTGCAAAGGGAGCAGAAATCAGCTGTTCTGTGTGCAGAACAAGAAGTAAAAGCCTTAAATTTAAGAAAGGGATCCATAGGTTAGACTTTTTTTTTTTATGCCTGTATGGCTAAACGAGCACAGGGATAAATTCTCCAGGAAGGTTATGAAATCTCACAGGGGGTTTGTAAGCTCAATTTAAGCAAAGCTCTGTTGTGAGGACTGGTTTCGACGGAGCTGACCATACCTTGGGGTAATAAGCAGGCCAGATGGCCTTACAAGGTTCCTTCCTGACATGGTTTTTATGAACCTCTGAAGATTTCCTGAAAATTGCTTGCATGTTGACGTTTTCTGGACATGCCATATTACAATAAGGTCGTTAGCAGCTACTGTTTTGGCTGCTAACAATAATATACTGTTGCTAGCTGATCATCTGGGATGTTGTGGGATAAAACCTTCTTTCTGATCCTTGAGAACTGCAGAGGGAGGAGAAGGCAGTACAGGGGATGCTGTACCAACTTCTCGCTCTCTTCCTTCATCTCCAACAAACATGAACGAACCTGTTCAGACCTTCTGCTGTGAGTGCAGGCAGGCAGAGGTGGGGAGAACTGGCCCTTGGAAAAACAGGAATTGGTGCAGTGCAGAGAGGGATTGTAAGGATCTCTGAAGGGAAGGGACTGGGGGGAGGTAGTGATATATTAAGTGATGCAACTTTCCCTGTGACAGGGGCAGAAGCGTTACAAGATCATTCCTTAGTAGGTCTCAAATTGCTCCAGGGGAGGTTTAGGTTGGATATTAGGAAGAATTTCTTCCCTGACAGAGTGATCAGGCCTTGGAACAGGCTGCCCAGGGAGGTGGTGGAGTCCCTGGAGGGGTTCAAACAGCGTGTAGCCGTGGCACTGCGGCACACAATTTAGTAGCCATGGTGGGGTTGGGTTGATAGTTGGACCTGATGATCTTAGAGGTCTTCTCCAACCTTAAAGATTCTGTGATTCTAGGTGTGGTAGCCAGAGAACCTGCATGACTTGGAGTGGTTCCCTTCGCATCTTTCAGGAATTGGCTCAGTTTGGGCCAAAAGAGTGCAGATGGGCACTTTTTTTTTTGCAGTCTCTGTTGTTGTGTATCTTACCTATGCATAACTCCATTGTGTGGGACAGCGGTTTTATTTTGGTTTTTATTTTAGTTTTCTTTCTTTCTCTTACAAAGCTACATGAGTCCAGATGTTGCTTCAGGTAAAGAGATGAGTGACAGCTTTGAAGGAACCATAGGAAGTGGAAAACAAGAAGGAAAGTCTTCGAAGAAACATAAGAAATCCACACGCGCTCGTTCGCGCCAGGAGAAGTCCAGCAGACCCAAACTGACCATACTAAATGCAAGTACAACCTCTTTAAGGGTAACTTCAGCGTTTCTTCGGCTTTGCCAGAAATCACAGTTGTTTAATCTTTGCCTGCAGGTTTGTAACACAGGGGATAAGATGGTGGAGTGCCAGCTTGAAACGCACAATCACAAAATGGTGACTTTTAAGTTCGATTTGGATGGTGACGCGCCAGAGGAAATCGCTACTTACATGGTGAGGCTTGGTGACGTGGCTGCCCGCAGCCTCTCAGTGCACCAAGCGGCTTCAGCCAACTTCTTCTCCTGTGTGCTTGTTGACCGAGTTGTCTGGTAGCTGTGGAACGGGGCATTAATCGAAATGTTACTGTTTTCCTCTTTGTTTTGGTGGGGCCTTATAGGTAGAGAATGAGTTCATATTGCAGAGTGAAAAAGAGACGTTCATTGAACAAATGAAGGATATTATTGATAAAGCAGAAGATATGCTCAGTGAAGATACAGAAGGAGAACGAAGTTCTGATCAGGGAACGAGTCCCCAGCAAGATACTGATAGACTGGACATGAACGAGGTAAGCAGTGTTAAATAAAGATTTCTAGTTTGATTCCTTTCTCTTAACAGCCAGTTTTACTGTAAATTAGTTTTACATCCTGTGTTTAAAAAAAAAAGTTTCTTAGCTAGAAAAACAATGCTTTTACCCCATTAAGGTTTACAATATGAGTGCTCCTTGGAATGATGCTCCTCTTCATCGGTACAAGGCAGCCAGTTCTTCTATTGTTTATCTTTTTTTACCAGGAGAAGCGGCAATCTCAAATGAAGACACCCGTGTATCAACAGAATGGTAAATGTACTTCTGAATACAAACTTAATCCCGAGCTTTAAGGCAGTGCTGATTCATGCAGAAGTTTGCTAGATTCAGGAAGAAATCTCCAGTTACTGGTGCTTGGAAACATGTCTGAAAATATAACGCTGGTCCCTGCTGGGAGCAACCTGGGAGATCGCAGGGCTACCCTGGATGTTAAAGTGCAGAAACTGGGAATCCTCCAAACTAGACTTTCTCCTCAAAAGTTCTGGTTTATTTTTTGCCTGTAAACGTCATCTAATCTTCCTCAGGACGCCTTTTTTAACACAACATTTCTATTTCTACTAATGAAAGTTAGAAAGTGTGTGTATAGTTCCGCTTTGCCATTTACATACGCCAGGCTTTGAGGTAAGGTGTGGAAGGAAATATTAGCTAGAACGCTTCCAACGTGGAAAAGTTAAACTGGATGAACTTAACAAAACTAACAAATATTTTTATCATGAGAAAACTGTCCGTAGCACCATTAATAAAATTTTCACGGACTTAGTTTCATGCCTTCTGAAGACATGAATGCTTGAAAATAATTTTCAAGTAACTTAAAGTACGTGGCAGAATCAGGAGGTATCGCTGTCTCCCTTCTAGGAGGGGTGAAAATCAAATTAAGAGACATTGATTTAATCTAGGTTATTACTGTGGAAGTTCTGATTTTCTTTCTAAACATGGAAATTAAGGCTGAGGTTTGACAGATGATCTGGAATGAATGGAAACTATTGTGTTTACTTTCTGTTTCCTTTTCATCTCTAGTTTTGCATACTGGAAAAAGGTGGTTTATTATCTGTCCCGTTGTGGAAAACTCTACTGCTGATGCACCAGAATTTTCTCCGCCGGTACCTCAGAGCACGCAGCAGGCTGAAGGGCCAGGTACTTACAAACTTCGTGTCATCTTCCCTGAAGCTGCCGCGTTCTCTCTCTTCTCACCTGCCTTAGTTGCGATTGCTTCATTTTATTTAGTCGGAGGAAGAAAACGATGAGTTTTGTTAAGTCGAGCATTTTAAGTGTGTTGCTGATACCGAACCAAACTGGGAATGTTTATTTGAGTTTCAGGACGGTCTCAGTATTTTAACTCTGCCTTATGCTCTAAGGCAGCTGAAGTTCTAGTCACGGCTGCTTCCAAAAGCAGTGTCTTTTCAGTGAGATATTTTTGTATCGTGTAATTTTAGGTTCTAATTGGACTTGTGTGACGGTTGTGTTCTGATGGGAGGCACTGATGGGTTACAGCTAGACGTGGTTAGCGCTGCAGCTAACCAGGAGGTTTTGCAGTGACTTTGTGTCATTCTGCGCGACTCGTTAAAAAGTTTAACCTGATGTTTGCCTGCTTTCCAGACGTGGAGCAGTCGGATGATCAGCAAGTGAGCTCCGCGGTGGTGGATCCGCCTGGTGTCTTAGCTGGTCAGCAGCTTCCCCTGCAAGCGGGTGTATGTGACAGCCCCATGGGAGCCTCTCCATCCTTGGCACAAATTCCCGCGGCAGCATCGTCTGCTGGCTTGCCGAGCCAGGCAGAGTTCTCGGCTCCAGCACTCCCGGGATCTGCTCCAAATATCCTAGAGCAGGCAGCTGCTAACGGAGGTCAGCTGGAGTATTCTCCGCTGAAGGCAGCGATACCTGCTCAGCCGACCGCTCCTGCGCCCCGTGCCACCTTGCTGGAGGAGCCTTCCGACGCTCTGCTTGCTCCTCAGCCCCTGCAGCCGCAGGCCGATGAGGGCACCTGCGTCCCTGACGTGGAGATAGCGTGCTGCAGTGTCGGGCCGCACAAGTCAGTTCCAGCAGCTCCTGCGAAGGCGGCAGAGCTCTGCCCGCTCCCCGTGCTCCCGGACGCTGTTGTTTTGGAACGGCAGCCCGTGGCGCAGGTCCCTCACCTGCCGGAGGCTGGCCAGCCCGGCGTGGTGCCGCACTCCTTCGTAACCCAGGCGTTCCCTGCAGCCACTGCCGCCGCCTCCGATGCTCTCAGTCTGGCAGGGTCTCAGCTCCAGAGCCCCACCCAGGTGCCGGCGGCCGCACCCCACCAGCACGCCATGCTGTCCCAGGCGCAGCCTGCCGCCTGTGCCGGCGTGGGGATCAGCCTGCTGCAACAGCAGCAGCCCGGCACCGCCGAGTCCGACGGAGAGGGGCCGCCCAGGGTGGACTTCGTTGACAACACGATAAAAAGTCTTGACGAGAAATTGCGCAATTTGCTTTACCAGGAATACGTTCCTACTTCTTCTGCATCAGCAGGGACTCCAGACACCTCGGTCCCATTAGAACAGGGTGACACTGAATTGAACTTGCCACCTTTTCCCGAAGATCAAGTTCCCACGTTGGCGTTGGATTTGAGAGAACCTGGCCGTCACCTTGCAGACACCGGGCAGGAGGTGAAAGCGGCTGCTGAGGCCCGGTCGGTGCCACTCGTGCTGTCCGAGATGTCCCCCTACCCAGCACCGGTTAGTCCAGCACTCGTTCTGCCCGTTTCGACCCCAAATCCAGCTGTTGGGGACGGAGCTGGACCCAGGCCCAGCGAGTCTGTGACAGGACACGTATAGAGCTCTTCTCTAAACGTCTTACACTTCTGCTCCTGGGTGTATAACCTTTTGTCTGCTGATTGCTTTTCAGTGTGAAAGCTCTCTTAAATTTTTTACTTTCTCAGGTGCCTTCCAACTCAATGTTTTATATCAATGCTTGTTAGTGAAAGCCAGATTTTTTTTCCTTTGGATTTAAAAGTGGGATAATATTTCTCCTCCTCTTGTATCCTGTTTCTGAAGCAGGCAAAAATGAGGTAAATTTTTTTGTAGTTTAAGAACTCTGAGCTGGATTGTTTTTTACTCAGTGTCTCGACTGCGCACCCGTGTTGTGTTCTGTCAGACCAAATCCCGAGCTGATGAAATTCAACAGATTTGCAGCACTTTCTGCTAGCAGATCAGTGCACATCCTACATGAAAAATAGCATTTCTGGAGATAATTACGTCACCGCTAGCAAGGATGAGGCTGTTCGCTGTAGTTGTCAGCTGCACGAACTGTATCAACTGCTTGAAAGACGCTGTATGTTACAGGAAAGGCGGCTGCACTGGAGAAGCTCTTTAGAGCTTATTGTTTGGAGTGATAAATGACTTTCGACGGCAGATAACACCTTTCACAGAGAGAGAATTTTATGTCTCTCCAGTAATTTGAATTTGTCAGATTAAAATCTGTACCAATAAGAAGAGAGAGACTTAGAATCTCTGAAAACAGACCTAGCGCTGGAGAATGTACAGTCTGGCCGGGAAAGCAAACCAGAACAAAACCCCAAACTGATACATAAATTCAGATTTTTAGGAACTTAGGCTGCAGTTCCCTCTGTGATGCTGCCACTGTGTGTTTTTTTTCTTCCAAGGGAGGAAAAAAAATGGAGGAGTTGAAGGAAAAGCTAGAAGACCACCTCTGCAGATGCTATAAAATAGTTTAATATTCCACAATAGTGTGAGGGCAGAGAGGGAAGGAGAGCACGTTGCCTTTCTGCTTCATGCGTGAGACTGAAATTCTTTTTCTTTTTCCCCAAAGGTCGAGAAGTCGGAGGTCACCGGCATTGGTGCTCATTCCTCGGAAGCAGGAGGTGGGTCAGCAGGCAGAAAAGGTAATGCTCCTTGCAGCGCTGAACAGCAGTGATGCATCTGCAGTGCC
Organism: Psophia crepitans; assembly: GCA_013399095.1. Taxonomy (NCBI): domain Eukaryota; kingdom Metazoa; phylum Chordata; class Aves; order Gruiformes; family Psophiidae; genus Psophia; species Psophia crepitans. The sequence continues at coordinate 74,279 of VWZZ01008360.1, read as the reverse complement.
CGGTCGTCTTCTCCAGTGTCCCCTGGCTGCTCACCCTTCTGGTTATCCGCAGAGCGCTGCCCAGCACCGGGCGTTTCTGATCCCATTTGTAACGTAACTAATATTAAACACCTTGCTTCTGTCAAGCTTACTAGAAGAAAACCGCCTCTCCAGGCGGGTTTATTTTAAACCCTAAATATGTAATACATGTCTGTGGTGTAGGTACAGGGTATTCATATGGAAGGCTACATCCCTAATAACACACTTCCAGCGCCCTTAAAAAGTCCAAACAGAAAGTCCCTCAGACTTCCTGGGGGAAATAAAAAGAATGTTCACAAAAATAGCATGACTGAGGGTCAGTGCTGCATCCAGCTCTGGGTCCCCCAGTACAGGAAAGACATGGAACTGCTGGGGCAAGTCCAGAGGAGGCCACAAAGTTGATCTGAGGGCTGGAGCCCCTCTGCTCCGAGGACAGGCTGAGGGAGTTGGGGATGTTCAGCCTGGAGAAGAGAAGGCTCCAGGGAGAGCTCATTGCAGCCTTCCAGTGCCTGCAGGGGCTGCAGGAAAGCTGGAGAGGGGCTGGTTATCAGGGGGTGCAAGCACAGGCCAAGGGGGATGGGTTTGAACTAAGAGAGGGGAGCTGGAGCTGAGCTGGGAGGCAGCAATCCTTCCCTGGGAGGGTGCTGAGGCCCTGGCATAGGGTGCCCCGAGAAGCTGTGGCTGCCCCTGGCTCCCTGGCAGTGCCCAAGGCCAGGTTGGATGGGGCTTTGGGCCCCCTGGGCTGGTGGGGGGTGTCCCTGCCCATGGCAGGGCGTGGCATTGGGTGGGCTGTGAGGTCCCTTCCAACCCAAACCAGGCTGGGATTCTGTAATTTTTCAAGGGAGTCCCACGGAGAGCTAGTGAAGAGTGCTTTTCTTTAGGTACTTGAAGATAAAACGCCACTTTCTATAACAACATTGTAGGAGCCACAGTAAGAAAGTGGGTATTTATCACACTTCATTTATCTGTCTTGCAAGTCATGGGAAATTTTAAGGGCTGAGGAACCCAAAACTGCTCCTGCTCTCGTGGGTAGGCTTGCAAGGTCTTATGACTTACACGTTTTTTAGTTTGTCATGGCAAACCTGGCTGCCGGGCTTGTGCGACCAGGTAGATCGTTCTTGTCCTGGTGGACGTAGATCGTCCACCGCTTTTGGGGCAGCGTGAGGGAAAAACTGGGTAGCCCACGTTCGTCTCGCTACGGACAAAGAAGAGTATGCAAGCGGAATGTGGCTGTGTCGTGGATGAATGTATCTTGGATACTACCAAGCAGTGATGTATTTCACCGTTTCAGAACTATGAAGTGACAGATTTTGGCCTTATGTTCGCTCTGTGCGACGTGCCGTGAGAAAGCAGCTCTCTGCAAAGCTTGTGTTGCTTGGTTTAACTTCAGAACCGGTCTCCAGGTTGTGAAATAATCGCATCTTGATTACTGCCACTAATATTTTGCTGCTTGCCTGCTTCTGAGGTCCGGGGAGGGGGGGCCATCTTTTGAACTTACAATTTCCACTTTCAGCAATGTATGTTTAACTTCATTTCAGGCACTTTTCGTTGTTGGTGTCAGGATCTGTCAAACGGAAGGTGTGCCGTACCAGCCCGTCTGCGGTCACCCGCAGCGTTATAGTCTATGCGTGAATGAGCGAGTGCAATGACTCTTTTGAGACACCAAGAACACCTTAGTAACACGGGCCCAACGTACCATGCAGATTTCATTCTTCTCCTGGTTTTCTCCTTAAAAATTTTCAACTGCCTAATGAAATTCCACACTCCTATTGTTCTTTCCCAAATAAATTCCCCAAATAGATAGAAGAGAGTGCATACCTGCAGGTATTTTATATTGTCATCGATACTGCATCCTGCATTATAGATTCTGTGTTACAAAAATTAGATATTTAAATTATTCTTCAGCACCAAACCTCAGTTTATCGCAATAAATGTGTTGGCTTTTATTATACTAAAGCATTCCAGACACTAATATATCTTTTTTTTATTTTTTTTCCAACTTGTAAAACAGGTTCAGCCATGAGCATCACTTCAGCTCCTGCCGCTACAGCAAAAGGCCTCCTTCAGGTAATCAGAAACTGGGGGCGGTTTTAGGCTTGATTCCTACAGTTACTTTTAAAATTAATCTCCGTTATTTTCTGCAGGTTGCACCTACATCATCAAGCATAACTAAACAGATGGAAACTTCTAAAAGGAGTGAGAAGGCAAAGACTATGACTTCGTCTGCACACGCGGATAATGTAACGCAGATATCTACAGCAGATGGGGTGATAAATAACCTTCAAAGAGATGACTCTCTAGACTCTGGTTCCTATGGAAAACAGGCTGAAACTCATGATAGCGGTACACCAGCCAAAACTATTGGCAGGTTTTCAGTAATCAGCACGCAAGATGAATTAACTTTAACAGCGCCGCACTGCTTAAGGTTCTCGGCACCCCCAGACGTCTATTTGGACGAGCTGCCTTCCAGCCCTGACCTGAAGACAGCTGTCCGGCGGGTGCAGACGGCCTCTTCTGTCGATGTCCTCTGCGACCAGGGTTCGAGTGATTCCGCCGATGAGCCTTTCCATCGGCAGTCGGCTGCGGCTGCCCAACTGTCCCCCCCGAGCAGCAGCACAGCCACTGACTTAATTAAAAAAGCAGCTGCTTTTCTGCAAAGATCTGGCAAAGCTAGCTCACCGGCCCTCGATTCACCTCACGGGCAAGGAACTAAGATTCCTACCATCAACATAACATCTTTCCACTCGCAGTCATCGTACATGAGCAGCGACAACGACTCGGAATTTGAAGATGCAGATATGAAGAAAGAATTGCAGAACCTGAGAGAAAAGTATGTGGGGTTTGCAAATGATGCTAGGAGAAGCTTGTGGTAACGTACTTAGGCAGCAGCTCTGCATGCGATGAGCAGATACATGGTTTTCACGGCTGCAGTGAGTAAACTGGTTCTGGGCGAGTTAGGACCTTGCCCCAAATGTCATACTGCATCCTTTCACGCATCACTTTGTTTGTTAATGCTGCTTAGAAGAATAATTCAATAATAACTTCTTTAAACCCCAAAACGTTTCTACTGCGATGTCCTTACTGAAAATCCACGTTGACATGGCAGCGAGCAATAGCGCTTGTGATGTGATTGTAGGTTCCCATGTGGACGCTATTTAAAGCCGCATAAAAATAATCCGGGCGCATGTGTGGACAGCTGCCGCAGTGTCTCTTCGGGCCCTTCTCTGCAAGGGTGATTTAGATGATGAGGTCTACAGACCCATCGCTATTCCCAGGCTCCCTTTTGCAGTAGATAACCCAGTAGCTGTTAGGCAGGTGGGACCCTCGCTTCGCCTCCCATCGGATCTCCCATGAAGTCATCAGTCCAGTCTCGGCGGGAGGCTGGGTGAACCTGGCGGGAGTCTGTCCTGCTCTGCCAGTCCTGAGAGCTAGCGTCTTTAGATGTGAATGTTTGTCTTGTTCCCTGGCAGGTGATGGGTAAAAACTAGCGTTAGATGCTAGTTTAACCAAAATGTTAAAGGTTTGTCTTTAGGTATCATGGTTTTACTGAATACAGATAGTGCATCTCTTTAAAACTACAGTAGAACTGTTTTTAGAACTACAGTAATACAAACCCTTTAGACCGACTTTATGAAAACTGCATTACAAATAAGGTAATGATTCACCTGCTAATGGCACTTTTATGGGAAGCACTTCCGGTTTTCTTAACGTTGAACTCCTTCCAACTGATGTACACGCCTTGAATGTTAACTTTTTTGAAACCCCTGGTTTGAAGAGAGAAATTCTGGAATAGTTTGGGGTTCTTATCAAGATCAGTTGTTCTTACTGAGGATGGTGAAAATCATTTTAGCTGTCTAGAATTCTGCCTTATAAATGAATATTCAAGAAGTCAGTCATAGAATCAGTCTACTTTGCCAGGTAGATGGTAATAACTTCACATACTTTTGGATGAGCCATTGATTGTTTTATAGTCAAGGACTGTTTTGTTTCATTTTTTATAATTAATTATGCTGTCAAGATGTGGTGCTTTATCAAATACATTGCTAGCAGAGTTCTTCATTTTTTTTTCTGTTTAGACATATGAAAGAAATTGCTGAACTTCAGACTCAGCAGAAGAATGAGATAGAGGCACTGTATATTCGGTTAGGGAAACCCCTTCCTCCCAACCTGGGTTTCCTTCACTCAGCCCCACCAAGCAGCCGTCGCCGAAGAACCAGCAAAAGTAAATTGAAAGGTGGAAAACTATTAAACCCTCTGGTCCAGCAGCTCAGGAGTGGAACACCAAGCACAAGTAGGTACACTTGGTTGCTTTCCATATGCTCGTTGTTTTTGTCAGTTGTGGTTCTGCTGTGTAGTTGCATGGGCTGTGGGAAAGGCACCAATTGATTTTTATTTTTTTTTAATTGTTTTTAATGCTATGAGTCAAGCTTGTGCACGGTGAACTGGTTTTGGAGTGGGCTTCCTTTGGGATGGGCTTATTACAGCTGCACAGTGCTGAACCGTACATACCTTCTTGCGTCAGCTACAGCGCTTGGCAGAGGAACAAGATTCCACTTTAATTTGGAATACAGCCTGGTGACATTTTTCATCCTTTCTCCAAATGCAGTTTATTGATGTTTGTGTTCACTTCTTAGGTGCTGTTATCCTTTATCGATTATGTGCCGTATCTTCTTGTTGTTGTTTATTTTTTGCTACGAGATGCCATATAAATAAGATTGGATTGCATTTGCTCCCCCAAAGGACGGGAGGTAAAAACAGTTATAAACGGTGATGGATGCTTTGACCATCTGAAGTAGTTGGAGATGTTTCAAGCAGTAATACAGTCTTAGAATCATAAAATCATAGAATCGTTTTGGTTGGAAAAGACCCTTAAGGTCATCGAGTCCCAACCGTTACCCCAGCAGTTCCAGGCCGACCACTGAACCATGTCCCCAAGCACCACATCTACACATCTTTTAAATCCCTCCAGGGATGGTGACTCAGCCACCTCCCTGGGCAGCCTGGTCCAGGGATTGACAGCCCTTTCAGTGAAGAAATTTTTCCTAATATCCAATCTAAACCTCCCCTGGAGCAATTTGAGGCTGTTTCCTCTTGTCCTGTCGCTTGTTACTTCGGAGAAGAAACCAACCCCCACAAGTCTTGAGTCATTACCTCTTGGGAAAGTATAAAGATATAATTCAACTGAGAAATGTTGATATACTCTAGTACCTATTTCTTCAGCAAGATATAGAATAGAATATGAACCATTTTTCTTCAACTTATTAGAGGAGCAGCAGCACTTCCAGCATTAACCCTGTGTTTCAAACCTTGTAGCTCTTGTTTTCAAAGTCGCTGCATCATAGGTCCACTTTGAATTTCATTGCATCAATCTTAATTATAGACAGAGTGTTTTGAAGGGTTTTGCTTTTAATTAAGGATTTCAACCAAGATAGGAAAAGCAAAAATATTCAGAGGGAAGATGTTCTGCGATCCATCTTGAATCCCAGAATTCTTGCTTGCAGGAATTGAAGCAACGTTCAGTGCTTTGGTACCCCCTTGGCTGACATGCAGAGGTTTTGCTTCCTTTCCTTCTGATGAGATACTCAAAGAGGTGAAGCCTCTTTCCTGGAGATATCCATGTTCTCCTTGGTCCGTTCCTTTTCCACTTTGTTCTAGGGTTCTGTCTAGCCATTTTTCACTCTCTATTCACAAAACCCACATCAGTCTCCACTAGTGGATCTTGGCTTGTATCGGTGGGCTGCTCTAGTCCAAAGAATTTAAGCTTATTTCTGCATAAAATGTCCCAATTTTTTTTTTTCCTCCCCTTGTCACCCTCAGTTAGAGAACAGAACTGTGCTCAGTCAGACTGCTACTTTGGTGCACGCTTTCCTTTGCGTATTTTTCAAGGTTATTTTTCAGTTTATTGAGGCAATGTGTAAAGCTAACATTATCTTGGAGAATCTGTATTCTTATAGACTCATAGACTGGTTTGGGTTGGAAGGGACCTCACAGCCCATCCAGTCCCACCCCCCTGCCATGGGCAGGGACAACCCCCACCAGCCCAGGCTGCCCAAAGCCCCATCCAGCCTGGCCTTGGGCACTGCCAGGGAGCCAGGGGCAGCCACAGCTTCTCGGGGCACCCTGTGCCAGGCCCTCCGCACCCTCCCAGGGAAGGATTGCTGCCTCCCAGCTCAGCTCCAGCTCCCGTCTCTCAGTTTAAACCCATCCCCCTTGGCCTGTCCCTGCATCCCCTGATAACCACCCCCTCTCCAGCTTTCCTGTGGGCCCCCTTTAGGTGCTTCTCCCTGACTCTGTAGATTCCTCATTTTTGGCCGCCTTAGGTCCTTTCTCAGGGTTTAAGGGCAGGCGGTTTCTAGTATGGTTACTGATGTAATTGTCATTTCCATTGTTAAAGGCTTTTGCTGATAAATCCATGTAAGAAATTACAAAGGTGTTATGGTGGTGAAGCCTCTTTACCTGAGATATCCATGCAGACAGATATATAGATACAGATTTATATATATATATAGATATGTATCTATCTACATATAGCTAGCTGTAAAGAAAATCTTCCTTGTGTCTCTGCAGCAGCTTTTTATGTCTCTCCATTTGCTTGCTTTCACCTTTAATATTTGAGAGCAACCCTTACACGTTCAGCTCAGTCGTTCTACATGTTCGTCCTCCTCCTTCGGCCCTTCTGCAGCTCTGGCATTGCTTCAGCGGTGCTTCTTGCGAGGTCCTGACTCCAGTCTATCTGAAAAAGGCAGGAAAAAACCCTGTAAAAATCAAACCTAGTCCATAAGCTTCTTGGAGAGGCTAGTTCAGCGGTAGTATGCGTAGATTATATTCCAAGGGAGGCTATTTGTAAAGTCTGTGCTTCGTACAGTACTTCAGAATTGTAAACTTGATGGGAAAGTAATGATTATTTTTAGGCACGGGTTTTACTTCAGTGGTTTCCTAGTATTTGCAGTTGCATGTATTTTGTTTGTTTGCTTTTCCAGGTAATCTTACAGACTCTAAAGACTCACCCCACAAAGAAACCACTAAAACTCAGCCTGGCTCTCCGGAAGCAGCAGCGGTCACTTCCCCTGCGCCGGCCGCCTTTGGGAAGGCTGTTCAGACACAGCAGCCCTGCTCCGTCAAAGCCTCTTTGTCTTCTGACATCTGCTCCGGCTTAGGCCCCGAAGGAGGTGACGTGAACGCGAGCTCTGGCCAAGGTGATTTTTTTCATACCAGCTGTTGTTGGGCTTGTCTTCCAGCACATGCTAAAATTAGTTCGCTTCCCTTATGCTTGAACTTTTTAGGAGTGGATTTCACTTGTAGTGATATAGGCACGCGAGGCTTTGGCAGTCCAAATTTACTGGCTTATCTTTAAAAAGATCGTTGCAGTATTGTCAGGAGAACAAAACTTAGATATCTTAGCGAGTGTTAAGAGTCAACACTCACGGAGGCATGCTCGTTTTTAGGAAGGAAATACCTTTTATTTTTTGCCAGCAGTGGCTTTATACTGACACCTTTTCTGGAGTCTGCCTTGTAGATTTCTGAGAAAAAAGAAAGGAAAACGGGGAAAAAATATACAAGGATAGGAGATTGCTTCCTTTGGTTCATTTTGGGCTTTTTTTTTAGCCCCTTGATACTGGCAGAGCCAGATTTCCTCATTATAAATGACCAAACCCTCTTGGATGTGAGGGGCAAGGCATGAAAAGAAAAACAAAAACCAAAACAAACCAAAATCAAAACCGGAGAACAAGTTATGTTTCCTTTATCTAAGGGGTTAACTTTGTGCATGGTTTTGGAGTCCCAGCTAAATGACTGTAGATTGGCTGTGTTCCCCAGTCCTGACCTCTGATACTCCCGTGTATTGCACACCTCCGTAGGCTTTGACTGATCTTGCTGCCATGCATATTGGAAGTTATAACGATGATTAAAATACCTTCCTCTCATTGCACATCCTGCCAAACTAATCTACAAAAGATCTATCCGTTCTCTTCTGCTGTTATTGCATCCTTTGTGTACGGTCAATTAACTTACTCCTCTTTGGCAAAGTTAAAATGGAGATGTGGATGTTTAACTAACAAAGCTGATTTGACTGATGGTATAGGACATCTGATCACAGCTACTTGTACTTTATAAGTGTCTTTGTTTTCTTCCCTTTATATTCATTTGCAGGCTGGACGGTTTTCCACCAAACGTCTGAGAGAGTGACCTATAAATCTAGTAGCAAACCTCGTACCAGATTCCTCAGTGGACCTGTGTCTTTGTCCATCTGTTTGTATTTGTTCTTTTGTATTTTATCACAGTCCATCTTTCTTTTACCCCCTTTTTCCAATTCCATGTTTTATCTCTCTAATATGTTTGGCAGGATGCCCCTTTTTCTGAACCATCTTTTCTTTCTTTCTTTTTATCTTTCTTTTAAGTAATCATCATGAACACGCCTTATTTATATTAATTTTTCATATGAAAGCTTTTTTTGCACTGCTTTTGGCTCGTGCCTGGGCACCAAAAGCATGTGTGGAAGATCTCATCATTTATTATATAGCCTTATGGTAAATTTTACCCTGGACTTATCAAAGCTTTTGTACTTTATGTGATTTATGTTGAAGTAATTTTATTTGCAATGTGGCAAATATACATGTCTGCTGTCCCAGTTCCAGCGACAACAAAAAGAAATCCATCCTTCTGTAGACGAATGGTCTCTTTCACACATGTTTGGACTATGAAGACATGCATGTAGCAAGCTGATACAATACTAGAAGGTCACTGAAGGGTATAACTTCCATACAAGGGCTGTATTAACACGATATACAGTACTGTTTATATCCACTCTCTTTTCTTTAATTTTTTTCCCCCCCGCTCTTTGCATGTGGAAATGCTGAGACAATAGTGCTCCAGCTAGTTCTTTCAAAATCTGCTTTCTAGGTGGGCTTTTCCCCATGCATTCACATTAATTACTCTAAGTGAGCAATTTTTTCTATACTTGTAAGCAGCAGGAAGATCTGGTTCCTCCAAGGGAGAGTACCGCCAACTTTTTTTTTTGTGTAAGCTGATCTGGCTGAAGCGCTTTCCTCAGTTTATTTTCTTATGACCTTATGTGACCTCTGAGATGAAGTCAATTAGCAGTTCATCAAAGCATAAATAAGTAAAAAGCAATATCAGATTTTCAGATGATACTTTGAAATGGATTGCTAGGATCCAGTATTTTTTCTTTCAAACAATTGTGCACCTGCTATTTGTACCCTATTTGTATGATTTCTAAAGCAATTGGCAAGTCAACCAAATGATACCAAGCTATTTAATTTAAACAAATTAAAAGACCTTTTTACCCAATCATATATGCTGCTTTTTAGGCAAACCGATTTTGCTTGTACAATAAAGATATGTTGTGCTGAACAGGTACTATAGGCCACTTACATATAACATTAGAAAGGCTAATAATGAGAAAATGTTTGGTTAACTAACTGTTCCATCTGCATTAATATCAGATCTCCCACTGGAGCTCTACATTGCTCATCATTATCCAAGTGGTACAGATCAAAGGCACAAGACCACTCCAATACACTCTTCCTAATCTTTTGAATAAAAAATATTTTTAAAAATAATCTTGATTTTTTTTTTTGTTGGGGTTTTTTTTCTTGGGTTTTTTTGTTGTTGTTGAGGTCCCTAGAAGTCCAGGCGCTCACTTTCTTGAAAACTGATGTTTCCTGCTCGGCATACTGAATTTATTATCAAGCAAGTTTTTAATTGAAGCCATGAGACAGTTTTGCGTTCAGGGATTATTTTTTTTTCTCTGAGAACTTGAGGGGAATTCTCAGTTTCACAAATTTTCCCATTTGGTGTTATAACGGACATAGGAGTTTCTTCCTCTGCCCGTGTAATTCCCAGAAGTCATTTCATGAATCTTTCACAGAATTACTTATTCAGTAGGATGCAGAAAGACTGGGAGATGGCAATTAAAAACCAGCATATTAAAAAAATGTTTGGGTGCATGGATATTGCGAATGAAACCAAGGGAATACGTAAATCCTTCAAATCGTGAAGTTTCCCCGATGCTTAAATAATTCGGCATGACTAATCGCTTTCTGTTCTCAGCCCATATGCTCTCTTCTCGGTTTCTTCTGGGGTGAAGTGCTGGGAGAGGAGGTTTGCACTCCCCCATATCTGAGTCACATGAGGAGATGGACTGAGTTTCAGGCACTTCACTCTGACACATCCATCCAAAGTCACCGCCGCTCAGAGCGCGCAGCTCACTCGCAAATACCGCCTGCCCCTTGAGTTGCTAGACCGTTTTCCACAGCTGAATTACGGGTAGGTTTTCGTGGGTCAGGAGGTTATTTTAGCTCGAGTCCAACAGGTTGGTAGAGGGTATGTGCGGAGGGGTGAGGATGGGGCTGTAGGACATACGGCTGGTGGTCCAGCAAGCTGGTATCCAGGGGAGCCGTGACCGCGGGCCTTGGGAGCAGTAGTGCTAGGTGGTGGTGATGATGATGATGGGAATGCCAGCTGACTCGTGCTCCTTCCCCTCTGGAAGGGACGCAGGTTGAGGCGGCGTGCAGGCAGAGGCAAGCGTTGGCACGAGGTGCTCGGCGTGTTCGCCTCTTGGCTTGGGCAAGGAGAGCGAGTGGGGACGGGCGAGAGCAGGGCTGGGACCTGGCTGCATGGGGCCGGCAGCTCCAAGCCTGCCTCTGTGCCACAAGCCCGGGTTTCCCTGGGGTTTTGGTTTCTTTGATTAAGGAAAAAGAGCCCTTCAAGGGGCTGGGGTGTTCAGCGCAAGGCCTGTGCCCTGTTACGGACGGGTCGGCAGCACGCTCAGATGCAGCGAAGATAGTTTTACCAACCGTCTTGCCCAGCTTACGAGATCCATCCAACTTTCACAGTTTTCTCCCAGAACAGCTTTTTGATCTGTTCCCCGCATCCAATGTTGGCTTTTTTCCTGGAATAAAATACCTCTTGATGGGCTTCAGCATCATTTTCGCCCGAGTTCCTTCCCTGGGTTAAATTGCGAGGGCGTCTTCGGGAAGAATTTGCACTGATCGTGAGGGGAATTTTCAGGAGCTCCATTTGGCTTAGGCTTGTAACCTTGTGTAAAGCGATTTTTGGCGTGTCTGTAGTAATGTATTGTACGTCCTGTATATGCGATTGTGGAAATGGTCTAACAATTTATTGCCATTTCAATATTATTTTGGCTTTCAAGCTTTTTGGCAGCTGTTAGAGTGCAAATGTGGGACAGTGGATTTTTTTCTGTCCTGTATGATGTAGTAGCTACTTAATTTCTCCGATAAGAAATCTGGAATTTGAGGTAAAACACTGCTGAACCTTTGCAGTCTATTTAATCTAATTAAATCTTAATTGTGATTCATCTCCTTAACTTTACAGCTATTTAACACCTTGATTTCAGAAGTTAATCTGTGCATTTTTAATTGCATTTGAATTCAAAACCCAATTTTAGCTGATGTTTGTCAGTCCCTGCTTCAGGCAATAGAACCACTTAGATAATGCTTCTCATCTCCCAAGCGCGGTGCTGGGGTGTTATGGTGGGGAAGGAATAGCTCTTGTCCTGGTGATTGACTCTCCTGTAATATTTCCCTTAACGCTGGCTCCGCTCAGGCGGGTGTTTTGTGGATCTGCCCATGTCTCTGTTCCCTGTCGCTTCCCCACGTGTACAGGGGGCCCCAGCTTTGATTTGGCACCCGAGGTGCATGTGAACTTGTGACTCGGTTTTCAGGAAGCGGAGGGGTTGGTGATTAAACTTTTTTTACACGCTTTTGAGCACGTACTGTGGTCAGGTGCCTACTTTTATTTTTCACAGACAGTTACTTTTCATTTGCATGCGTGTTGTGCCAAATGCTACCTATTGCTACTTGCAGAATGCTGCAGGATAGGTAAGGAAATAGCCTTCTGGTATCACTGCCACTGATGTTTCCGTGACGGGAGTTGGTAGCTAACTTTAAAAGATAGGCAAGGTAAGGCGTATCCGAGGGAAAAGCGAGGGGGGGAAAAAAATAATTAAAAACACAACGCAGGTGGTTCAGTTGTGAATGTGACTTGTATTTGTTATCTAGGCTTCAAGATGAGGAACTGAACTTGGTCATGCTCGCATGAGACATTACTGTAGTCATGTCCTTCTGATTTTCCAGGACTAGAAATCTCATTAAACTGTATGAAATAATAAGAAAAATCTTTCTAAAGTGATCCTCCTGTCCCTCCTCATACCACCCATATCAGAACACAAGCATTTCTTCTCCCTTTCTTCCTCCCTCTTTTCTTTACTTTCTCTTCCTCAGTCTCTGACTGATGTGTCTCCTTTCTCCTTTGAAGACTCATTCCGAGCCTGTGCCAGCCTGGACCTGCAATCTCTGAGTTTAAAGCTGCATTTCTGGCACTGTAACATAAAATACCGACACCGGTTTGCTGTAGAGAAAAAATACCTCCATCCTGTACCTTGCTTTTTTTGCCCCACTCTCTGATTTTGCTCATGTTTTCAAGTGCTGCTTCACAATAAACTTGCCATGCCCCATGTCAGATACTCATCTCCTCCCATACCATAATGATACTCTTCGTACCAAGTCCAAAATACCTTTCAGGAAATTCGGCACTCAAATAGAAACGGTGCTTATGTCTGGCGAGATCTGACAGTCAAGTAGGGTTCTCGGTACGCTTCTGGCGCTCAATCTGTCCAACAGAATACGTAAAATTATGACGAAGGATGTAACGAGATAATAATGATGAAAAAACCAAACGTAGTTTGGTTAAACGAAAACTCAGCTGCTCTGCTGGATTATTTTTCTGCACTTGGGCAAGGCGTAGGGGAAACTCATTCACGGTTGCCTTCAATTGAAGTTCAGAATCTCACATTTAGACACAAACCCTACTAACAAAGCGTTTGGAAACAATTGGCCTCAGACCTGCAGAACAATGTATCTTTTTGGACTTGTAAAACAGGAATTCTAGGGTTGTTTTACAGTTTGTCTTTGCAGCCAGACTAGCTTGACTTGTTCCTGAAAGCATTTTTGGCCTCCTATCACAAACTGAATTGACATCATTTCCTGCATAAATAGAGTAGGAATCGAAACCTCTTACTAGGAAGCCAAGGCAATTCGGAAAAAAAATTTAAAAAAAAAACAAAACCAAACCAAACCCTCCCCAAACCAATGCATCTTTAAGTCCCAAGACCTTGCTTTTGGCATGCTATTGTACTTTCCAAAGCTTCTGAATGGCTGCACATTAAGAAAGGTTTGAGCTGTCCAGTTATTTAGACTTCCTTTACTCACCTGAACTGCTGACTTTGTCTGTCCTTTCTTGCATAATAACTACTTTTTGATTGCTTAAAAGTACAGAAGCTTGTCCATCAGATTTGTTGTGTTTAGTCTTACCTAATCCTGTATGTCTTGTATTGTTTTACCTTGTAGGGTCCACCTTGAAACGACTATGTCTAGGCAAAGATCACAGTAGTAGTAACTATCCCATTTTTGTTTCTCAGTATTTCCTTCATGGCATGGGATGTTTTGGGTTGTTTGGTTTTTTTCTGCTTTTTATTATTATTATTTTTTACTAAAAGCTAGTTGTTTTAATAAATAGAGCTGATGCACTTATACCGATACGGAATTAGACTGTATAAATTGTGGTACTTTCATAGCAGTGCATGTGCTGTGATGTCTTGGGAACCACGCATGCTGCAAGACGGTTGTGGTATTCTGTGTGTGTGAGACTGTGCACGCATGCGGCGAGAAAACTGGATTCAGTGTTTGTCTTTCTGAAATACACACCTTTATATGACTGCAGTTCTCTGCTGGAGGAATTTATAGCCAAAAAAGATCTCGTTCCCGTTGAGCTGCATGAAATATTAAACATTAATTGAAGAGCTTTCCTGTCAAAATACTTATTTTTCTCACTGGTCCCTTTCCCTCAAGCAAAGGAAAAGGAAATGAGCAGTATTCACGTAGAAGTTATGTTGCAGGTTGAATGCATGATCATTTAAAGGTTATTAACGTATTTTATATAACCGTAGGACTAATTAGTTTTCTCGGTTTCCTTGGCTGGTAACTGATTAACAGAAAAAAGAAGACTGAATGTTCGTGTTTGCTTATATAATAATTTTACTACAGTTCTTGAACTTTTTGCTTGGAGACATGGTCTTTATTTCAAATATTGAGCTACATCAATTACGTTAGCTGGAAAGTTGCTTTATATTTTTCAAATTCAGGCACCTTCAGTTGCTGTTCCCCGCTGATCTTGCTGTGTCAGACTTGTAGTTACCAACACATGAAAAGGAGAGATTCCCCCCCCCTTGCCCAGTTCTTCTACAAATAAGTGAACAAACCTGTCAATACTATTCCTGTCTGCTTTTATCTATACCAAAAGTTCTGTATCTTTGACGCAAAACCTCTACACACCCACTAAGTCCTCCTCTCTCCTCTTTCTCCTGTACATTCTTGGTCCCAATGGTGTTTTTTTTTTCCCCAAAAATACGACAGAGTAAATGGTCCTGACACCCCTGAGAGAGATTGTGGGTTCCCCGAGCCTTTGAGGTGTAGCGGCCAGCCCTACTTGTAACCTATGTGGCAATTACGTTTTTCCAGGAGGACAGTAAACTCACCACAAGTAAAATAACTGGTAAATTCATTTTTTAAATGCGTGCAGTTTTAGCCAGTAACGTGTCCTGCCTCCTGCTCTCTCGTGGTAGTCTCCTCTGAAGAGACTTCATAAGCCGTAGGATGTGGGTGCTACAGGGACTGCATTCATGTCTTCTCTCCCAGTCATTAATTTCACCTAGAGAGAAGTTGTGGGCGCAGCGGCTGGTGGCTGAGGTAACGCAGTGCGATAGGAAATACGAACGCATTGGACTTGGACCATTTCTTTAAGCAAAGGTGTTCTGTAGAAAGGAGGGGAGGGGAGGGATTAAAGGTCTGAAAAGCCACTATTTGAATTGCAGTAGATGTGAAACTGTTTGAGCAGCGATGTGGTGAAGCAGAGATGCCATCGTCAGCTTTCTTTGTGTGTGATTTTCCAGGATCCTCGACAAACAGTCTCGTAACGTGTCCTGAGCCCCTCCCGCAATCAACCCTGCAGGTTCAGGCCAACAACAGTAACAACAAGAAAGGGACGTTCACAGACGATCTTCACAAGCTGGTTGACCAGTGGACAAGCAAAACTGTTGGAGCTGCACAGACAAAACCTTCTTTAAACCAACTGAAGCAGAACCAAAAAAGGCAAGACATGGAGCCAAAGGCTAATCCCATGCAAACACAGAATGAGACATGTGGAGTAAGTGGCACTCCTTGAAGGACGTACCTTTTGCTATGTGTCTGACAGCCTTTGCAGAACTCAGATTTGGAGCAGGACATAGACTAAAATTACTTCAGATAGATGCTTCTTATAAATGTCCGTCTCTTTTCATTGAGTACTAAACCAGATAATTATTTGTTTTTTAAATTGTCTTTTGGAATAATCTTGAGGGATATATGGGCTGCAATCAATATATACACACACAAAATATATATTTTTAAATTGCAGACTGCTTATTAACAGCAATATACAGAAATACTCATACCATTAACCATATGTTGCTCAACTTGTTTTAACTGTTCCTAAAGTTTTCTTCTTTTTGATGCTTAATAGTAATCTTCCTTAGGCAGAAGAGTGGCTGGGCTGGTGGCTTGATGGTAGCGAGCCTTGGGTTTAGTGGAAGCGGAGTGAGTACTACGCTGGGATAGGCGACAGCTGGATGTGTTGCTGACCCCTTGCTTGTTTTGCTGGGCATCTTTGAGGCGCTCTGACTCATGAAAATACCATCTTTAGAAATGCTGTGAACGTAAACTGCAACAAAATGGAAATCGGAAGCGCCCCCAGTCATCCCATCTTAATTTTCAGTAGCAGGAAAAAAACACTGTGACATGCGTTTGTGTCTGTGTTCAGTGCGGGTTTCCACGGCTGAGTGATGGTACGGAGGCAGGCACGAAAACGAATGAAGGTGGAGCCAGAATCCCAGTTTACTTTTCTGTCTCACCCTGCTCTGGGTTTCCAGACCTCTTCCTCCTCCTCACGGTTGGATGACTCTTTGACGCATAATTTTTGCTGGATTCATTTGTTTGGAAGACTGGAAATAGTCAGAATAGAGGAAAATAATTTAATTTTAAAAGCAAAGAAACGTCGAGAACAAAACCAGTCAGTGACTGCTTTGTAAACCCTTAAAAGCAAGATAAGTGGCTCTCGATGGTAAACTGTTGCCTTTTTGGCACGTTGAAGGACAAAAATGTATGCGGCAGCAGGAGCTCTGTAGCTAGTGGTGAGGTGAGACGCGCCAAAGCAGGAACCGCGCTAACGCGTCTGCTTTGGTGCCGCTGGTTTTGGAGTGAGTAGGGCCACTGATACCACAGGGAAAAGCGTTTGTGCAAATCTATTAAGCAATTTTATGTCACTTCTTAGTTGCTATAAATGAACAAAAACCAGGGCTGAATAATCCTTCTGCATAGTGGTGGTTTAACCAGTATAAACCCATTCTGGAGTAACAGCGACATCTAATTAAGACACTGTTAGTTCTCACAAAATAAGTCACAAAGGGAAATTGAGGATTTGTAGAAAGCGATGGGGAGGGTGCAGATTTGTTACTCTCTTTTGATGTGCTGCTTTCTCTGCAGCTTGATGTCTTTTCCCTGAGGCGCCTGCAGTAGTTTGAAGTATTTGATAGGGGTGTTCTGCCCACTTATAAATCTAGAAAAGAGAGTGGTTATGGTGCTTATTTAAATCACCTTTTAACATCCATTTTGGGTTAATTTTAGTTTCTGCAGTCTTGGTGTCTCTGTTTCAAAGCATGTGGAGATAGCAGAGTATTGCTGTGGGAGGAACAGGAACGTCCCTGTCTTAATACACGGATTTTAGAAGGTTTGTTTCTCTCTAGAACATGGCAGTTCTGCCAGGGAAGTAACCAGGCCAATTGAAGTCTTTCAGAGATAACTCACCAAGAGCTGGGAAGGGTTGGGATTCCTTCCTCTTCGTTTCACGTCATTCCTTGTTGCTTGGAAGAGTGTCGGTCAGTTGGAGACCTCACGAGCCCCGCGGTGCTGCTCTGGTGCGTAAAGTCCCTGCACGGTCTGCAGGGAAGATGCAAAAGTAGATGGCAAATCTTACCAGTGTGGTTATTGTT
Source organism: Psophia crepitans (assembly GCA_013399095.1). Taxonomy (NCBI): domain Eukaryota; kingdom Metazoa; phylum Chordata; class Aves; order Gruiformes; family Psophiidae; genus Psophia; species Psophia crepitans. Next base: position 57,142 of record VWZZ01008360.1, on the reverse strand, counting down.
GGGGCATTTTGGCCATGGAGATGGCACTGCATGCCGGAGGTGGCAGTAAACGGGGCAGCGGATGTGACTTAAAAGGCTTTTACAACAGCACGGGGGCAGTTTTGGGCGTTGTGCGTCGTTCTGCTGATTGTACTTTTTGAAATTCACCCTAAAGTGGAAACTGAAGTTGGGGGAGGAGGAGAGGGCTTCCTGGTGGTGGGAGAAGATCAGCCAAAAGAGGAGGAAGGAAATTGTGCGAGAGGACCCTCCCATCTGCAGAGGCAGACAAGCAGCCCATAACGTCGGTTCTCGGTGAGTGATGAGTTCCGTGGGGAGATGTTATACCTGCACTGAATCGCCGCTGAGTCCACCTTTCAAAACAGTATTGAAAAGACAAAAAGAACTTAGGAAATCACGTAAAGGGTGGGAAAAATAGCTTTCTGACAGGGAGCATATAAAGCCCAGGCTGTACTTCAGTCCATCTGTTAACACCATCTTTTCATCGTCTTTTTGATCAAATACAAAAATGCCTTTGCAAGGAGAGAGTAAGGAGCACCAAACAGATTTCCAGCCCATCAGAGGAAGTTATAATAGTGTTTTATGTTGGAAATAAAGGCTAGATAAATTGGAAGTGTGGTGATTCTTATCCCCCTTTTTTTTAATTCTTTTGCTTGGAACAAACTAGCAGGAAACCGTTGGGCAGGTTGTCTCCTATCTTCAAACAGGGTCCTTTGGTTTAGGGGATGGTATCGTTGGTCCCGCTCAATGATGGGAAAGGATGGCAGGAGGGAGGCAGTATTCACACCTTCACTTCTGAATTTTCTCTGAAAGTTATTGGACAGAAAGATGTCTCCTTGAAGAGTTTCTAAGCAGGAGTAGGAGTGATCTGAGTTGTCCCGTGGTGCTCCGTTGGGTGTAGGTCCCCTGGGATTGGCACCACACGGAGTTCTTGTACGTGATGCAAGAGGCCATGTAGGGCCCGAGGTGAAAGTCTGGGACTTCTGTTATACGAGGTGTGACACAGAAGGTGTTTTTCCAGTCTCTTAGACCAAAGGAAAATCCTTATTGCTTTGGGGTAGAGTTTTTTTGGGTTTTGTTGGTTTGGGGTTTTTTTATGTATCTTTTTCTCTTACTGTCCTCCTCACCGTTATTAGCAGGCAGGGTAGTTGTGCGGCTGATTTCAAGTCTTCTCTTTCACCCTGGAAACACAAGACTAACTTTCTTGAGTTATCTTTTTTCCTTCCCCTTGAGATGCTTCTACCACCATCAGCAAATTGTTTGCCATGTAAATACAATATAGGATCAGTAACCTTTTTTCTTAACTAAGTGCAGACTACTCTTTAAGGTTGGAAATCAACTCAGAAGATAAATTGGTGGTGTGTTTAGTAGGAGCTAGAGGCTTTATTTTCTTTATCGTCAGAAGTGTAGAAGGCAATAAAAAGTTGGGGGTGCAAAGGAAGACTTTAAATTCTGCTTTGGTTCTGGGGAAGTTACCTGTTGGTTTGGCTGCAAATCCTGGTTGATACATACCAGAAGTTTGCGGGGCAACCTTCAGGCATCCAGTTGTGTCACAGCAGCACCAAAATGTTCCTTTTCAAATGTTTTATTTCCACATGGAAATACATGTGGATTCTCATCGCCAGTAATTTGAAATGTAACAGGAGATAGTAGGAGGAACTGCTTTCTCTCGTGCTCATCTGCATTAAGACATGATGAAATAACCCTTTTTTGCAGGTAATTGTGGTTACCACCAGTCAAGGAATATGCCTAGGAACACAAGCTGCCTTGTGTGTAAAGAGTGCCGAATATTGTCTAGTTAAAGGTATTATTTGGAGATACCTGGGAATAAAGGGCTTACAAAAAATACGTTTTCTATTCTTCACACTGTTACATAGCTCCATGGGTTTTAAAGGAAAAACTATTACCAAAAGAAAAGCTGTAAACGCGTTCCAAGTCCAGAATAAGGTTGTTTTGTGAAGCATGCAGGTCTGTCTCAGCCAGTGACGTGTGCTGGGCTTGGACACCGTCAGTCATAGCTGCACATCTGGTTGCGTTTAGTGCGCTCGACATTAATGAGCTGGCTGCCTGGGAAGCCGGCGTTCTGGAGATAGCCACAGATGTAAAAACGGAGCGGAAGGACTGTTAACACCTTTTACTGTGTCTTCCGTCTCCATCAGATTGGAAGAATAATTAAAAAAAAGGGATGAATCTGTGTCTGAAGCTATTCAACGCTGCTGTCTCGGTCTGAATGTCAGAATAGCTTTCCAGGAACTTGGAAGAGCACACAAACAAATCTTTGGTAGCACCTAATAACTTTGGGCTTCCAGCAAACTGGAATGGGGTGACAAAAAAGATGTATTGGCATCCTTGGCCTGCTTGCGTTGGCAGCCAGCTCTAACCCTGCCCTGTGATTCAGGCGGTTTTGTTTCGAAGGTAGTTGGACCGTACAGAAGTAGAAATAATAATGCTAATAACGTAGCATCAAAACGTAGCTGGAAGAAAAATTATCTAAGTCCTGCATTTTTAGGTTGAGTTGTGACAGCTTTGGTCAGCTTTCACTGCAGAATTACCTGATTTCATCAGTTCTGATGTCAAAACATAAATATTTATGATGTTTGTGAGTCAAACATAACTATTAGCTATCTGCTTTCACAGTACCGTGGCTACGAATATTGCTAAAGCAGCACTTTAGAGCTTGGTAAAGCATGATGGCAAGGCAGGGCGTTAGAAAAAGAAGTCCAACAAACAGATTTATTTTTTTTCTGAACTACCGTAGCCTTTGTCCAGCAGGTTTGTTTCATTTTTACCTATGTTCTTCTTTATGTATGCATTATTCTTGTTTTCTAAATGAGCGTGTATGATTCTACGTACTCAGGCATTTGGGGAAGCAGGAGCAAGAGGTGGCTTTTACATGGCAGGGACTCGTACAAGCACTTGTATTTGTGCAGGGGGAGTTCGGCAAGCGCAGGAGGGGAGGCGCGTGAGCAGAGCTACAAAGGCAGCAGGCTGAGATCATAGAATCACAGAATACCCCGAGTTGGAAGGGACC
>VWZZ01008360.1:176-53884 GCA_013399095.1 Psophia crepitans | reverse complement strand
CCATCTTTGTTGCCTGCCTCTGGACACTCTCCAAGAGTTTTATGTCCTTTTTGTACTGTGGCACTCTATATGATGCCACTATAGGTGTTTGTTCAGTGTGTTGCTTCTATAGAGGAGGCTAATTGAGATGCAGAGGCGAGGGGGGGCAATTTCACTTCCTTCTCATGCGATACGTAATACACTTTAGGATGTCAACCCAGTCTCCCTTCCAAAAAAAAAAAGAAACCAAAAATCCAACAAAAAAACCCCCTATTAAATATCTCTGACAGACTTTTTTATGCAGTGATGGCAGAGGTGAATTTTGCAGTGTGTTTGTTAAATTCATTAAGTTTGAGTCGCTACCTTATCAGCCTGCTCAAGGCCAGGCCAGCTGACATTACTAGGCTCTAAACAGGCAGCAGAACAAACAGAAGTAAATGAATGCTGTAATTTTTAAAATGATGTAATGCCATCCGTAGTTGAAGTCAGATGCTCAGTCGTATTCCTCCTTGCTAGTGTTGCATCATCTAAACTTGAATTAGGGAGGGAAAAGACGACTTCTGCTTTACGCTCCTGCAGGAAGATGAATTTTAAATGAAGCCCAAATGCTCTTCCGATGTGACTGCAGGCTGTGGTAGAGATCTTTTGTTTTCCAGTGATCTCTAAACGTTGAGCTGGATACAGGACTCTGATATTGCACCACTTGCTTTCAATTTCCAAGACATCTTCAGTAGAAAAGAAACAATTTGCACCTACATCTTCAAGCTGTGGGTAGAACATCAAAGCCCAGAAGATGCTCTGGAAGTTGAAGCCTAGGACGTAGCGTGCTGGAGTTGATGCACACATTGGAATCGATCTTTCGAACACACTTGCAAAAATGAATAACTAAGAGGAGAGGTCACCTGGGCAAGCAGGGATCTGCAGGTCACAAATGTGTCCCTTCAGCACAGACCTGGCCAGCTCGTGTGTGGTGGGAGAACATATGGGCTCCAGCTTCACTTGTGAGCTTCAGCCCCCTGGGCAAGCGTAGGGTTGTACTCAGGGGTGAAATACCCTTACTGTTGATGAGGCACTCAGACGTGCATGCATCTCAGGGGCTTCCTTTGTTGTACCTCTGTTAAAATACCAGCCTGATTGATTGAAACGCCGGGCTAGTTCTGTTTACAGCGGTGGCTTTGGCCCCAGTACTAGGTACAGGCCATGTCCATCGCTGCGTGAATGTCTGTCTGCTTCCCTTTGAATTTTATGAACAAAGCAACTTGTCTCACGGCTTTCCTAGAGCTGAGAAGTCCATAAGTCCGTAGCTCCTTGTGCTGTTTTGAGGACGGTTCTGGTGCCGTTAGTTTTGACATTCAGGTGGCACCTACATGCCAGGAAGAAATGGGCTGGTTTGGCCTCCAACGATGTTGAGCCATCATAGCTAGTAAAAAGATGATGGTTAAAAAAGGGCTTTGACCAAGAGACTTCTATCCAGGGGAAGAAGACGCAGGAGCCAGATGTCTTGTTGCTTCTTAAAGTGTGTGTTTTGCTCCCTTGAAGCAAGTGACGAAGGTGGAGGAACCTTAAATCTTTAACGTGCGTTTTGTCATGACATTAACAGGTTTTAATAAGTATGTGTAATGGTTGGTTTTGGAGCATGGTGCAACTTTGTTCTTGATTGCACATATGTGGCCTTAAATACAGCTACTTCTTCACTGAGTAATTTAGCTGAGAATGAAAGTCCAGAAGCACAAATCGGGCAGAGGTAGATTTCTCAGCATTTTAAAAGAACTTAAAAAAAAAGCTTTTTTCCAGTTAGAATTCTTAAATTCTAAAAAAAAAAAATTGCTAAAAATACCACCTCACTAACATGTCACCTGACATTTTCAGTGCTACCAGGGAACCTTTTGCTTGCGTAAGAAATTGGTATGCTTTGGTTAGGCACGTTTACAGGCATCTGTTGTCTAGTTGGGTAGAAATCATTATTTTGAGGATGTTAAAACAATGGACTAGTAATAGGTTAAAGAAGTCTTCAGGTCTTGAAAATGCATCCTCGGTTCCTCTGTTTATTGTTCTTTGGTTTCTGTTCTTAATTTTTGGTGGATTTTATACACTGATGATGTTAAATTCATTGCACCGACCCAACTATTTCTCTTAGTTCAATGCTCACCATCAGATTCATTTCAGATTAGAATTGGAGACAGTGAGGAAGGATATCAAATATTTCTGTATTTTTCTAAAATTTGCTTTGGAACCACAGGTTGGTGCCCTGAAGCAGTAACAGAGTGACATTGTCATTTTTATTTTTAATTCGGAACAGATACTAAAATCAGAAACAGAGTAAGCATTCCACACAGCCTTATACATACATTCATTTTTTCCGCTGGTGTTTCACCTTCATACCAGTTTGATCAATTTAATGTGAAATACCAAATGAGCGGGAGATTCCTGCACTTAAAGAATACCTTTTTTTTTTCCTTATGGTTTGGTGGGAGCCGTAACAGGGAGTTGGAAATTCTGTGAAATTAAAACCTCATTCACAGCAGTGCGGACGACGGTCGTTTCTGTGGCGTCACGCACGATGGAGCTCTGCCGTCCCTGTTCTTAGGGAGGAGAGCTCTTTCTCTGCCCCTCACATGCAAAATCTTAATGATTGAAGTGGATATTAATTAATAGAATTTTACAAAAAATTGAGACATTTATAAAAATATAATAATTTGAGAAAATTATTTAAAATTGAGACATTTATAAAAAATTAATTCTAAACATTTATAAAAATTTGATATATTTATAAAAAATCAATAATTCCAGAAAATTACAACAATTAATAAATTTCAAAAATTCAATAATTTGATAAATTTGTAAACATTCACGAAATGTGTAAAGAATTAATAATTCCAGAAAATTATAAGAATTTGAGAAATTTATAAAAAATAGCCAGAAGTGGTTCCGGTTGCCCCCGAGGCAGGGGCAGCTCCCGCTGTGTCCTTGCTGGTTTACCTCACCCGGTCTCCACCGCCACCAGTATTTAACCGCTGTGGCAATACTATTTTATTTTTTTTACAGAAAGATGTGCTAGGATTTTTAAAACCCATTCTGAGGATGGCTGTAAGAATACGAGATTTGGGTTAGTTGTGCGTTTAGTTTAATTTATTTACTTTTATGCACAAGAGGGAGCGTAAGAGATACTTGAGTTTCTTTGGACTTTGGTGGTTTTCCATGGCTTTTTATGCCGTTCGGTGCTCGCTTGTTCTGTGGTGCTTCCTGCCTCCTGAAACAGCCCGCTTACGTTCAGAAGTTTTCCCCTCCTCCCCGTATCAACCTTTCCTATCCATTTCCAATTTTTTTTGCCGTTAAACAATTAAAACAAAAAAAAAGGGGGTCAAGTGCAAAGCTCCGAAGACACCGCGGCACCCCTTTGCCCCGGGGAGGGGGCAGCGCCGCCGCAGTCCGGCACGGACACGCGTGTCACGGCATGCCAAGCTGACAAAGAGGAGCTTAATAGCCGTGTTTTGTTTTTGTTTTTTAATTTCTCTTCTCATAGGTTAATTCGGTAAGAATGGGATTGGGGAAAAAGTGCGTTGTTCCGGCGTCTTGCCCCATGCCCGCGGCGTTAGCTCCTGGAGCTTCACCGTCCCTGCCAGTGCCTCTGCCAGGGCCTGCCCTCTCTGGCACGGTGACGCCTTACGTGATGCCTCTCTGTCCCTACGGAGGAGTTTTCCCTACACCCATTTACGGAATGCCGTGGTCGGGGCCGGCCGCGCAGCCCGGCGTCGCGCGGTTCTCGCCTCTCGGCAAAACCTGCTTGCAGATGTACCCGGTGCCGCTGCAGCGACCCGCCGCCGAGCCGCCTGGCCCGCGCCTGCGGCTGACGTAGCTCGGTGGCCTTGCCGGAGGTAACGCTGATCTCGGCGCTGTCACGTGGAGTGTTTGATCTGTCGATGCCATACGTGTTGGAGGAGGCGGGGGTCCGGCTCGGGCCCGCTAGCGTACACAGCCAGCCATACACCGCATCCAGCAATCACTGTGAAATGGTTTCACAAAAAGATAAGTTTGTCCGTTACGGCAATATTTGCTTGCGTTTCGTTGCTGAAGACACTTTATTCTGTTGTGTTCTGATGTTTTACACTTAAAAGTCGATGTACTTGAATTGATGACTAGAAAATTGTACTAACCCCCGCAGGAGTACAGTGCCTTGAACCTCAGCTTTTCAGTTCCGCTGGAAAGAGATGTAAAATTACTCGAAAGGTGTATTTTATTTACAATCTGCTTGCGAGGTGACGTTCGTTTTGTTTGCAAAGATATCAAAGGTTTACACCGACGTTCTTCATCGGTTTCATTCTGCTGTAAATGCTTTTATTTTAATTCACGGGTTGAATTTTCGTTTCTGAAGCTTTTTTTCAAAAAAAAAAAAAAAAAATTGCGAGGCAGGATTTGTTTGAGATGCCGATCAAAAAATTGTTTGTGTTGGTACAAGGTGTGGTGAAACGCACATTTTAAAATGGGAGGATTTACAGAGCGATCCAAGTTAGCTGTACATAAGGACAGGTAATAGCTTCGGGCAGTGCAATTCATTCTCTTCCTCAGTCTTTGGTAAAAGTTGTTGCAGACGGCAGCTCATTCCTCTGCCGGGCAGGCAAATACCGTTTTCTTCCGGATCAGCGGCAAACTGCATCGCGTTTTCTTTCCCCTACTGGGCTTTTATAATTGAGTTAAGTTGCAAATTCAGGCGTGTTTCCTGAGTGAAGAAACCTAACAGAAATCCTGACTGTAGGAGAACACGTCTCCGGTCCCGTGAGAGCCGTGTAAGTACAGCGCTCGTGCGTGTCCTGCCTTCGCTTCGGCCACCGAGGCTAAGAACGGTGTTTTGCCACTGACGTGCTAGCAGCATTCACGCTACGACGGAATGAAAAATGTGAAGCTATTCTTTTTCATATCTGATACTTCGGTTCTGGAGTCTTACCGCCTTTGGTTTGAAAAATTGTGTTTATTTTTTTATATATATATATTTTTAGTGTTAATTAAGTTTGCGCTCTAGGTGGCATGGACGCCTCTCTCCTGTTTGAAAGTTGCTTGTTGCCCATTTTACTGTGCGTGGAGTCTCCACCTGCGCCTCTCGGTCTAAAGGCACAAGATACCCACTAAAACCGATTTGCTGATGGTAAGTCTCCTTTCCCTCGGAAGCGCTAAGGGAGAGCGTTAACAGGTCCCACCCCGAAGGCACGATGCTCTGGATCTCTACCGCGATGACGTTTTATACTGTCTGCTGAAAGGGCAGAGCTGTCTTGTGCTGCCAAGCTGTGAATTGTATAGTTCTATTGTACTTTGAGCATTATATCTGTCTAAATTATTTTGTTTGTACCCTTTGAAAACTATTATTCCATCAATTCAGTTAGAATTGAATTTTATAGACAAATATGCAGAGTCTTCTGCCTGGGCAAAATACTTACTGTAGTAAGAGATTTCTGTTCTCTGTAACATGTAACTTTAATTTGTTTGGGTTTTTTTTTTAGATTCACATCTGTATGCTTCATGAGCAAACATGGAAAATATGTTCTCACACCAGTTTTCCTTCAGCTTGCACTGAACCTTACAGTTTATGTCGCTATTGCCTGTTGTATAGCCCATCCCTTGTATACTGACAAAGTCAGTGGCACTAAAAACCCCGAGAAATTGTATAGATTAAAAAGAAGAAAAATAAACATTTTGTGCTTGAAAATTGTGTGAAAAACCCAGTGTTTTTCTAAAACATAGACTTGTGTCTATTCCCAGCTGTTCCGGGTAACTTTACCTTTGTTTTCCAGACTCTTATCCCTTGGCTTGTGTAGAAGGAGCAGACGTGGCTGGCGCCTCCGCCGTTTCTCAGGGTCTGCCCGTAGCTGCCACGTCCCACCTCTTGGCAGCCGTAGAAGCGACACGGTGCTCCGGAAGTCGCGTAGTGCCGCCTCGCAGGTTACGTTGCTTGAAGTCCCCTGCCCGCCACTGCATTTCTGGTGATACGCTGCTGCGAAGCAGAGCAGGCTGGAACAGTAAACAGGTTCCTCTAAGGAGACGGTGGCTTTGGTACGGTCCGCATGAGGATGCTAGACTTTGGTAGGTGGTCAAAGAGGCACACAGACTGTCTCTCCTGCACTGAAGAGCACTAGGGAAGCCCTTTTAGCTTGATCCTGGCATCATTTAAACGCAAGGAAGTGAAGATACGAAGTTCATCCCCAACACAGGCACCTTCTTGGCTGTGGCTGTCGTTGGTGTAGGCTGCAGGTGAAATTAGGAAAGGACGTGCAGGAAGAAGTTTGATGCTCTTGCTTCTGTCTTCCTGCGCATCCAACCCGTGTGGCTTCGCTGTATGTGCTGTGTATGTTTGAAAGCCCGTGGTCTGTGTTGCAGTTCGCTGGGAGTCTTCCTCTCCCGGGCCGGCGGCTGCGTTGCATGCGCTCTGTGCGCCCAGGCAGGGCCAGCGATGGGCAGCCTTTGTGAGCGAGGCTTAAACGCGGCTTCCAAGCATCTAGTGGGTGTGTTCCCAGCTATTGCATCGCTAGCTGGTTTTGGGGCCAAATAACAGCTCTGAGGTTGATGTTTGTATTTTGGGTATTCATGATTTGAATTTTCTGATAGCTGTCTTGCTGCAATTTTCTGTTAACTTCAAGCTACGTATTGCTCCCCTCCATGGTGCCAATCGTGTCAAAAGGGTTCTTTGACCCTTGGTGGCAATTAACCAAATAATGTGAGGTTGCCCAGAGAGGTTTTGGAGGCCACATCCCTGGAAGTGTTCAAGGCCAGGTTGGATGGGGCTTTGGGTAATGTGGTCTAGTGAAGGGTGTCCCTGCCCGTAGCAGGGGGTTGGAACTAGATGATCTTTGAGGTCCCTTCCAACCCAAACCATTCTATGATTCTGCGAAATAAATGGGACAAGTTCTTGAGCAAAAGGTGAGCAAAGGAGTGAGAAGGACTGCTGTACCGTCGGGGTTGGGGGGGTCTCTACCCAAAAAAATGTTCCCCTGCAGATCCCAGCACTGAAATAAGTTTATTCCTGACTCTGAACATTGCTTTCACGTGCAGCAGACAGGGGTCAAACCCGCTGGGCAGAATTCCTCACCTCGCTGGTTACCGGCCTGCAGCCATGTCCCGTAGCTCTGCCATCTCCTGACGTTCCCAGCGCTGCTCCGCAAGGATCTGTGTGAAATCCGTATGGATCCTCAGCTTTAAATCTGAGGTTTCAATGGGGGTGTTCGCATAACCCCCAGTTTTCAATCTTTTAGAATCTATAGAAACTTAATATAAATATTGAAAGAATGTTTTGAACTGCCAGGTCACACACCCGGTAGTTTGGAATTGCCAAATTCAGTTTGCCCACGCGCTATCAATTTGGCTTTCCGATGGCTGTACGTCATGACGGAGTAGCTAAGAGCGTAATCGGATCCTGTTTTCCCACTGCATCCCCGGCTTGCTTGGAGCGGGGCCGGGCAGGGAGGAGAGCCGGGGCTGCTGTCTGCCGCGGGATGCGACGTGGGGAGCAGAGATGGCAGGGAGAAACATTTGAGCGGTTTGGGGCTCTTCTGCAAATCCTGACCCAACCTCCCCGACACGGTTTTCATTCAAAAGAATGATGGAAAATTGTCCCGTTCGGTTTCTTTGCATGTTTAACTCTGGTCCTCATTCTGCAGCTTTAAAGAGGAAATATTACTGAACTGCTGCTTTACACCTATCTCCAAAGTGCTCCTTTTCTGCTGCCTACCGCGTAACTTCTGTACTTTGTCTGAAACACTTGCCTTTGGCTGCTATCAAAGGCAAAGTGAGGGACTGAATGGGCCAAATGTGGCAGAGATATTTGTGTTTGGGAACAGGGTGCTCTCCTGCTAAATGGCAGTACCTCTGAGATGAACTTCTTAATCAAATTGCAGCTTTTGCCGTTTGGTATTTGTGGAAGGAAATCCGTAATATTTTTGAATCAGTCCCTAGTTTAACTTGGCTTTGTCAATAGTTGCTCTTTCCCTTCAAGCATTTTTTTCTTTTCTTTTTTTTTTTTTGGGGGGGGCGGGGGGGGCACAGTGCCAGCACACTGTTTTCAGTTCCGAGAAGGTTCAGAGTTTTTCCAAGCAAGCCCCATGGACTTAGCGCTTGGTGGGTCCGTGTCAGTATTATTCATTTAGCGCGTGTTTGAGTAGGAAGAACATCCAACCATCTACGTTCTTTAGAAGTTGGCTTTGGAGACTTATAATCAGAAGTCTCCCTTCCAGAATGATTTGACCTCAGCATTGCTTTCGCTGTCCCTCCACCCCAATTAAGTGAAGGGTTCAAGTCGTTTTTGGGGTTTTTTTTGGTAAGACTGATGTCTCAGATGTTAGCTAATAGGGCAAAAGCCTACCTAGTTTTCTGCCTTGCTACCAACTAGCCCCCACCTGCGTTTTCAGCAGATGCTGTTGAAAGTGTTGGCTTGGGGACAGAGGTCACAAATGACACAGTTCATGACTATGTTTAACACCTTAGTGAGGTTCCCTTGCGTTCTCTGGTTCCTCGTCTGCCCTTCTCAGTCCCTGATTTCTGGCGATGTTTGTGGAGAAGGATCGCAGTGCTGGAGAGGGGTGCGGTTGCCGAATATGGGAAGGTCTCCACAGAGCAGACGAGCAGGGAGATTGTGCGCTCTTCGTTGGCACAGATGGATAAGTATTTTTCTGTGGGATCGAATTTATAGAACAGCAAAACCGTACCAGTGCGGAATCTCTTGCAATGGTTACTCGTTATTGATTGGAATCCTTGAGGAGTGTTTCTTTGATTTGAGGTGTTGGGCTGTGGTTGGCTGGTGCTCAGGCAGGCTGAGCTTCAGTTGAGTCTTTGGGCAGGCTCTCTGGTGTGCTGGTCCTTGTGGTGCTGCTTCTGAAGGGCCCTGGTAAATACAATTATTTTCCTGTCTGTATGCTCCTGAAATGAGCCGCTGATCAGGTGGGAATTGTGTTGGGCCTTACTCACGTCCGTGACTTGTGACTACTTGCTTTTTCAGGTAGGTCTGTTGGTGGAGCCGTCCCTGCAGATGCAGCAGCAGGGTGATGTCCAGCCCTGACCGTGCTCATTCTTTTATTAATGCAGATAAGCTCCAGAAGTGCCACGTAACGAAATGGGTTTTTGGAGCTGTAAGGTTACAAATTCTGCATTATGAAAGAACTTGTTGCTCAGGGGGATTTGGAGGTACTGCAATGCTGACGTTAGCTGTGCCGGTAAATAGATTACTTGTGTTTGATTCATCTGAAAGTCAAGCTTGTCCCAGAGGGCAGCAACTTCTGTAAATTGTGTGGTCCTTTCTGCTTTTTTTCCCCAGAGTGACCGTTGTAGCGTACTATCGAGACTGCTGCTCTATACGCTTGGGTCTATGTTTGACTATAAAACTTCTCCCTTGAAAAAATTTCCACATGAAAAGCTTAGAGGCTGCGTGATTCAAGCTTTGTCTTACACAGAAAGCCTCATTAAGCTTCAGAATTTGCTTGGTACGTGTGGAGAAGCTGTGCATAGAAGACAACCTGCTATTTTGATAAAGTATCTGTTAAAACAGTGAAATTCCTGTGACAAATTAATGGTTTTTCAAAGTCCGGTGAGCGAGGGAAGCTTGGATTAATTTCTTTTGATGTAGTGCCACTGGATGGATTTACGGCGTATCTTTAGTGTGTTATTGCATTCACACATTAACAGGGCAGCAGGAAAAGTTAGGATATTTTACTTTATTTCCCTTGGAAAGGAGCAGCTCCCCATACTTTGCCGTTCATCACGGAGGCACCACGGAGTGCAGCTATGGCACTGTTGCTCTCGAGGAGTTTCAGGTGACAGGATGGGCACGACGAGAGCCTCCTGAGCTGCTCTTCTGGGCCCGTTTTGTGTCTGTCGTAGTTTTTCTGAGATATTCAGGGCTCTGGCGCCTTGTAAAAACCTAGGAAATGTAACAAGAAATAAGCAGCTGCCAGTCCTTCTCAAACAGGCGTTCTTTAGATCTGACAGAAAATACCCCAAGGAAGTATTTACCCATGTGTTGTGGTTTTTTAATTATTTTGCAAATAAGGTAAAAACTTCCTCCACATTCAGGTTTTGTTTATCAGGCTAGATAGACTACATCTAGTATCGTTCCCTCTGTGGGTCAGCAGCCACGAGACGTCCCATTGCTGCCTTTTTCCCTGTAGTTCTCTGAGAAGCTTTTGAGTAAGACCGAGTTCAGTGGTCTCTTGGGTGTTGTTACTCCTTCAGTCTTTGATTGAAAGTTCAGACGGACTTCAGATTGAGAAGCCACGGGGTTGTCCGCAGGCCGAGCATCTGCCGGGGGGTGCATGAAGAGCCAGGCTTCCGGAGAGCTGCTCTGGTTTTGGCTTTATGGCTGACCTGTGCTGTAACCAGGGGACGGGCCACCGCTGTCTTAAGACTTTTCCCTGGAACCTGGAGATAGTTAATTTTGTCTTATTTAGTTTTCCTGGGTGAACTTCTGTGCCGAATGCTGAGTATCAGTAGTGAGCAGACGTTGAGAATGCTGGTGGATTCAGGTGGATCTTCAGAACTGATGTTGATCGGACACTTGGGGAGGAATTACGATCACGGCGTGATTTTATGTCCTTTAAAAGTGATTCTTCCTACGAGCAGGCAGAGCAGGAAATACGGGAGGGAGAAAATTGGGACTGCGTTTAATAAAAGCCGAGCGTAACATGTGGAGACCCACCAGGAGCTACGCCAAACGCAAGCGATGTCTGGTTGCACCGTGCGCTTTTCTCCGACCTCCTTTGCCCCTTTTTTTTTTTCTTTTTCTGAAAGCATCTAGCAAGCTGTATGCTCTACAAAACCCATCTGTGCTTGCGGATCCAGTAACAGCGTGCATGTTGCCGTGCCATAGCGTGACGGGCTTTGGCGCATGTCACCAGCGCAGCCGATGCGTACCGGTGGGGCGCGTGCCGCGGGATGCGGGGACGCCGGTGGCACCCTGTGTTGCTGCGGCTGTGGCCTCGTGCTGTGCTCTCCCACCCTCGTTCCCTGCCCGTTTTGTACTGTCCTTTCAAGTCCTCGGCATCTCCGTACCCTTTCATGTCTGGCCGGCCATCTCGCCCTGACATCTGCCAAGGGGGGTGGAGGTTGATGGATCCCACCCCTGCCTTGTGTTCTGCTGGCACGGAGAGTGGCATCCCTGCTTCCCAGGCGGGAGGAGGGCCCTGGGTTGGCTCCGTTTCAGTCGGACAAGAGAGGCGAGCTTGGGCCGTGCTGCCGAGCCTGCAGGCGCAGCGGAACCGGGCCCCACAACTTGTCGCAGCAGCAGCCGCTGCCGCCGGCAGGCACACTGTGCCGCCGCGTCCCTCTCCCCTCCTTACGCAGCGACAGAACCCCGTGGACTGAGACAAACACTGGGCACCTTCGCTGGCTTTCCCTGGTTCTGCCTCCTGGCAGACTAGCTCTTCCCTGCGGGAATCAGGGCTGCGGGCTGAGCGGCTCCGCGAGGAGCTTAGGCTCTGCCACCGACACAAACGCATTTATGCTTCTGGGCTTTCCGTACGACACGGGCGATGTGTTAACCGCGGATTTCGGTTTCTGTTTCCCTGCGGTACCCGAAACGCGCGCAGCGGCTGGCACGCTCTGGCGGAAGCATCTTCTGCGCGCTCGGGGCCCACGGTCTCCTGTGGCCCTTTTGGGTTTTGGTTGGGTTTTCCTATATGTGAAATCCATATATGGATATTTTTTCTTTTAGATTCTGAAAATGAGATCGTCAGCGACTGACTCGTGGCCCCCTCAGCTACGGCGCCAAGCGCGAGGCCCCGCCGCGGCTAAGGAGGAGGAAGAGGAAGATGGGAAGTGATTTATCATGTGTGAGAAATTCTGTGCCGTTCTGGTCCATTCGACGCAATTTTGTAACTTCTTTCTAATCATTTTTTTATTTATAGTTGGAAATACAAAAATGTTATGCAAAAAAAAATAATAATAAAGGAGAATTATTTTGGGGGAAAAGGATTTTGTTCCGAATTGTTCCCTTCTGTTGTGAGCCAGGTTCCCGTGAGCAGCAGCTGGAGAAGAGGGAGGAGGAGGAGGAGGCGCTCCTTCAAATACTTTTTGTTTCACACTGCTAATTGTAATTTAAGTAATTTTCCAAAAGATAAGCTAGGCACGCGTATTCAGATTCTAGTACAAGGAAGATAAGTTCCAATTCCATTTAACTTTCTCACAGTTCTTTTGTAAAGATAATACTCTATTTTAAAATCCGCTTAAATCAAGTAAAGAAACCTACAGAGACTTCACCAGAGAGTAAGTTTGTACTTGTCACTTCCCTTTTTACCTCTTTCTTTTTCTTATAGACGGGCCACATTTTCTGGCCAGAGTTAAATACAGTTCTCGAGTCACTTCTAATTTTAAATGTAAGACTAAAATCCTGCAACAGACGACTCGGTAATTGGAGCAATTTTTAAAAGACTTTTAAAGTGCCTTCAACAAGCTAAAATTATGTACTGGGAGATTTTTTTCTTGATTCACTCACGATGGGTTTCGGCTGTCTCCTGGGTTGAGGTGATGTACAAAGTAGTTTGTAGCAATAATCTCGTGAGTAATCACTTACATAAAGGACTACTCAACTATTATTTTAATTTTTTTTTAGAAAGATGGGTTTTAGCGCTGTTCCTAAGCAGTGGGAAAGCGTGCTGCTCTTGCTGTTACGTTTGGGCCCCAAACTCTTCCGACCTTCTGCTGCTGTGCTATGCACCAGGGCCTTCAGTCGCTTCCCCCTTAGACAGTTCCAGACCACGACGCTCTGACCTTCCGCTCTTGTTTGATACCAGAGAAACAGGATTTCCCATTTGCCCGTAAGCTTTTCGGTACCATCCTTTCTCGCAGCTGGAGCCTGGCGTATTGTTTCCTTGTTATCTGCCATGTCTGTCTCTTCCAAATCTCGGTTCTAAATAATAAATCTTATTTTGATGCCGTTGTTCCCTATTTCCTTTCCACCTCGGCTTCTCCTGCCCGTCAGCGAGGGTGATGAGAGCACAGGTGGATTTAGATGTATTGCTGAAGCTCGAGAGCCCTGAAGCAAAGAACCATTCAAACTCTTTGTAAATTCAGAGTTTTGAAGCCCCAGGGCCAAAGCAGATCCATTTGTGTTAACGTTGTGCTTCCCTGGGGTGCCCCCCGTCCTGTCCCCTCTCAGGAAATGGGACTGATCTCTGCGTAAGGGGAAAAGGCTGTCGCTAAGTTGTTGGTCGCCTTGAGCTTTTCTGCTTGTAGGAGGGACCAGATCCATTTCCCTTTTAACAGGTGGGAGACGTGGGGTCCAACCAAGTGCTGCACCTTGCATTTTAATTTTGGTGGTTGTTGTCTTTCCCTTTGCTGTGAATACACCTTCCTCACTGGAAGGTGGCATTGCTGGCACGCTGGGTACAGGGTCCCTGACGTCCCTCTCGAGGGAGAGGTGGTATTCTAGTGATCACGGCAACAAAATGTTCTGCCCTCACCTGAGATTTGCATGGAATCACAGAATCTCCCGAGCTGGCAGGGCCCCCTAAGGCCCATCAGTCCAACCCCTGGCCCCACACAGGCCCAG
Source organism: Psophia crepitans (assembly GCA_013399095.1). Classification (NCBI taxonomy): domain Eukaryota; kingdom Metazoa; phylum Chordata; class Aves; order Gruiformes; family Psophiidae; genus Psophia; species Psophia crepitans. Next base: position 40,386 of record VWZZ01008360.1, on the reverse strand, counting down.
CCCCATCACAGCAGATGGCTGAGAGCGTTGGCCAGACACTGCCTGAACTCAGCCCAGCTCGGGGCACTGACCACTGCCCTGGGGAGCCTGTGCCAGGGCCCCACCACCCTCTGGGGGAAGAACCTTCTCCTGATCCCCATCCTAACCCTCCCCTGGGGCAGCTCCAGGCCGTTCCCTGGGGTTCTGTCGCTGGGCCCCAGAGGGAGGAGATCAGCGCCCGCCCCTTGGCTCCCCCTCAGGAGAAAGCTGTAGGCCCCTTTTTATTCCCTAAAAGTTTAAAAAGCTACTTTCTCCAGGGAAATCCCTTTCTGGCTCTCCTGGGGTCCGGGTCGTCTTCAGCATGGGCAGCCTTCATCAGTTGTTCTGATGCCTGACCCTATTCTCTTCTCCTGCAGACCCTTGGGCTCCTCCATGACCCCAGGAAGCCAGCGGGCCTCTCTCTAGATAAGCAGTTTAAAAATAATCTATTAATATTCAGATTAAATATAAGGATTAGTGTCAGGATTAAAGATCAGGAGTGGATATTGTGGCAAACCCTGGACTGTGGTTGCTCCCCACTTCCGCCAAGTCTGCCTAGCTTTAGATAATCTCTTTTGCAAAAGGCTGCTGCATTTTGGGGTATCACCTGTGTATTTACTTCTTGCATTGCAGTTAGAAATAGAAGCCCCAAGAGGTGCTGAGCATCCTTGGGCTCCTCCAGTAGGAACTGCCGACTGGGATCCTCCGTGGAGGAAGAGCTCGGCTTTGGTGCTTTTCCTCCCTACCTGCTGCCTCCAGTTTCTCTCTTCCTTGCAGAACAAAACCAAACATCCTCCTCTTGATGTGACGCCAAGCTAACGTTATGGTTTAGAGTTTACTCAGAAATATTTTCTGCTGGCCAGAATGAAAAGCCCAAGCAGGTGAGTATGACTATTACAAGGTTTAATGTGGCACGTTAAGAGCAAAAAGGAAGATTATGAAGACTTGAGCTCTACCTTATCTGAAAGGCAACGCTCCGTCCCTGCTTCTGCCGAGGTGCTGGCGTGTTGTCTCCCCCAGAAGCTGGACATCCTTGTTCCAGCTCATACCTGCACTGAGCTCCGCAGCACCCGGTGGAAACCAAGGACAGGGCCCGTGGGTGGGCAGCCCTGCACCGGGCAGCCCTGCACCAGCCAGCCCCTGGCCATTCCACGATGGAGCCCGCTGGGTTTGCTCCTTGGGCTCTTGGGGGTTAACTGTTTGCAGCCTCCTCTTTTTTTTTGATGTGCACATCGATTAGTAAGGTGATGAGATGGGTTAGCTGTGTCTGTCTGGTACCTGCGGCTGACTGGAACAGCAATGAGGAGCTCAGGACACCTGCAGCTCCTCTCCTCTGCACTCATGAATATTTCAAGGCATTGGTAATGTCTCCAGCTCCATTTGTCTGCTCAGAGCCACCGGCAGTCTCACAGTCTCCTCTGAACATCTCATATATATTTGCTATCCTAAAACGATTAACCATGTGCCGAAGCTATTGCGGTGTTCCTGGATGGTGTCACTTAAAACCTCACCTCAGACTTGGCCCCGCGTAGTGCTGCCATTGCCTTGGCTGCTTGGCTCACAGGAAGCCCAGGAGGGTCCTCTCCCAACGCCGCTGCCTCTCAGGATGTCTCCGACTAACGCTGAGCCCTGAAAAACATTCTCTTGTTCTACCTGTGAGTCTTTGCAGTTCATCCAGGCCTGTGCCACCTCCTGAAAAAAAAATCTTTCTCAGAAAAAAAAACCTTCCAGTTTGGGCACTCGGTGCTGTGAAAGCGATCCGGCATGTTTGGTTTGTCTGTGAGTGCACCCATAAGAATGGGACTCCTCGGTGTTGGCTGGTTATCCTGAAATTACTTTGAATATAAAAAAGTGTTTAAGGAAAAAAAATCAGTTTATTGCAATCTAGCTATTGACAGTGTAGGTACAAGTTTTAGAGTCGTACGTGACTAATAAAAACCAATTTGTCTTTAGCTAAACTGTAGACAACTCCTAGAGGTTGTTCTCCCAATTTCTTCCATCCCCAAGACGTGAACTGAAGTCGTGGGATAACTGTCAATAAATATTTTCTGGGTTATTGATATGGGGTATCTTTATATATTCAAAGTATCGTAGAATGGTTTGGGTGGGAAGGGACCTCACAGCCCACCCAGTCCCACCTCCTGCCATGGGCAGGGACACCCCCCACCAGCCCAGGCTGCCCAAAGCCCCATCCAGCCTGGCCTTGAACTCTTCCAGGAACTCTATCCTTGGGGGTGTCCTAGGGTAGGGCCTCGGCTTTGGGATTTTCTGTGATCTGTTAATCAGTGTGTGGTCCTCCAGGACAAAGAGTTTATCAGCTGCCCCTCAGGGTTCCGTAACTGCTAAAGGAATAGCTAGTTAGAAAAGCCCTTGTGGGTGTACCAAGAGGCAGCCCCGCTGCGGGCAACCTTAGTTATAAATACGCTGAACACGATGCTTTCCTTGCTTTTAACTGAGACAAAATGATGGTCCCTGACAGCCCAGCTTTGGGGCCTCCCACCCCCAACAGCCCAGCTTTGGGGGCTGAATGGTTGAAGAACCGAGGCTTCCTCCAAACTAACCAAGCAGGTACGTTTGGACAACACCTCCTGTGCTCTGACAAAGGAATCCAGGAGAACGAGGAGGTTGATCTGTCCATTCCCACTGAGATCTACTCATAAACAGCAGAGTAAGTACCAAGATGTTCCCCAGTCGCAGTGCATAGGGGATAGAGTGACTTGGACCGTAGCTTGTCTCTGCTTGGACACGCTGAGTGTCCCACCTCATGTTTTGTGCGCTTTTCTAAAACAGACCAATAACTAGAGTTTGGGAAACAGGCTGAAGTTTCTTAAACTTATTTCCATGCTCTTGGGCTACTTTTGTCCATCAAAGCCCCTACACGTCTGGTCTACCAGTACAACCCAAAGTCACGTGCCGAGGCGGGGAGCTTGGACGTGTGCTTAGGAAAACGGGGCTGTAAGAGTTGGGGAGCAACTGGGGACATCTCTCAGCATGTGGGAGGACGGAGCAGCCCCTGACCTCGCTGCTTTGCTGGAGGGTGTGCTCCCTCCCAGACGGGCTCTTCATCCTGAAGAGCATCAGAGATGTGGTTGCTGGGGCTCCTTGGCAGCTCTTGGAGGGAAGAATGGGGGGAATGGCAGGAAAAAATTCTGGGGTGCCTCGGGCTCCATTGGGCAAGGACTGTTACAAACAGCAATTAAGTTTATGGAAGTTTTGGAAGTTTACAGAATTCTGCTCCCCCCCCTTATCATTCAAGCAATAAGGAAAAAATGCTTGATATATTGGAACAGCTGTGCATTTTTGGGAAAGATGGATATTTTTATCTGACATAAAGCTATTTTTGTGGCAATAGAAGGAAATAATTGCAGATGTTAAAAATGGAGCTTAGTTTCCTGCGGTGGGGGCTTCTGGAGCAGCAAAGTATCGTAGTAGCTACTGATCCAGGCTGGAGGGAAGTTGAAAAGGTTTCAGATCCCCTCTGGGTTTGTACTGTTTCTGTGAGATTTAAGAGCATATTTAGATGGTTTATTTTCTGTCTTCAGTTTCGGTGCTTTAGTGCTCTGAGCAGGAGAATTTCTGGAAAGAAAAGAATAAATTTGGTGAGACACTGATTTGATGCTGGGGGGGGTTATGAAGATATTTGAGGCTGTTAAATGTTTTACAAGGATTTCGGGGGCTGTTAATGTGCCATGGAAATTGGGAGTCTGTTAAAAATGTCAAACAGAGCAAAATAATTCTTAAATATGTGCTAATTGCACGTGAGCGCTCGGCCAGCCAGTGCTGTTGGACCCACCAGACGTGGTGAGTGCTTTTGGGGAGAGGGGTGTGCCGGGACTGCGTAGGGCTCCGCAGCCTTAAACATTACATTTGGGGGGTTACTTTAGAAGGTAACCTGGTTTTGTTGCCTTTTCTAAATCAAAGTGTGTATTGTTTTTTTTTAAAAAAAGAAAAAGACAAACGACATAAATTGGAGTCAGTGAAGCTCGGCATTGCTGCGCCGGCCTATTGGTGGCAGAATGAACCTTGATTTTTGTGTCCGATGCTGTCTCCTAACGCTGGGGGGAGCGGGGACAGGAGAAGGTGGCAGGCGGCTGGGAAGAAGACACACTCTCCCAACACGTCCGCCTTGGTAAGGCAATCCCGGTGGTTTTGCTCTTGCTGGTGCGAAGTCACAACCACCCGAAAAATCACTGGCGGCATTGCGTTTGCTCTCGCAGCAGGATTCCAGGGATGTATTTCCATGGGTTTGTTGTTGGGGTTTTTTTCTGACGAATATTCATTGCTTGAGGGATGATATGCGAGAAAGACGGCAATTAGTCATGCCAACAGAAAATTATTTGTTTATTGACTAGCAAAGAGAGACAAAGGGACACACGTCTTGTAAAGTTAAGCACTTGGAGACTTTTATTTGTGCTCTTTTCTTCCGTTATTCTTCGCTGGTTTTTAATATCTATTATTATAAAAGCAGACAAGTAAAATTATTCAAAGATCACCTGCCTGGACGGTTCCTCAATGGGAAAACGTGGTTGCTGGAAAAGCAAACCCCAAATCCTCTATTTCGGCCTGAACTGACGTGATTAACGGGTTCCCCGTGCCCAGCTCCAGCTAAAGCAGAAAGGACTCGGAGGTAGCTGTGCCACCCCCTGCCCCGCGAGAAGCAGGAGCAAAGCAGCCTTGCGCTCCATCGCTTTCTTAATAAGCTCTGGGATAGTTTCAGTTACATCCTTCGACCCAAGCGCCTCGTCCGCGCTCGCAGGCTTGCAGCCCGCTGTCTGTTAGGAAGGGGAACCCATTACGTGCCTTTCAGGCAGCGCCGATCGTTTTCTTCCTTTCCCCTTTCTGGGTAAACCTTTGCTTTGCCAAGTGTCAGATGAGTTCACGCTAAGATAATAAACGAGCGTCGGCAGGAAGGACGGACCCCTGTGATGACAGGGCAGCGCGGGCACAGGGGCAGGGACCCACCGATGGGTGAGGAGCGGCCGGGGCTGCGGCGGGCTGAGGTGACGGTTGCGAGATGGAACAGCAAAGCACCCCTTGTCCTTCCCCTCCCCTGCACAGAAGGAGCGTCCTGGGGCCACGCCGAGCAGGGTGCCCAGGGCCGGGCGCTGCTTGGATGGGGCACAAGAGAAGACAGGCTGGTGCGGGATGGGGGGGCACGCCTGCGCGAAAGGTTAATCCTCTGGCTGCAGACTCATCTCAGGGCTGTGAACCAGGGCCTTGGTTAGGAGCAAACATCTAATTTTTTCACTGTCCTTTTTAGCCGGATTGAAGACGAAATGCTCAGCACGTGCTGGAGAGCTGCGGTGAGGCTGGGGGCCGGGCAGGCGCAGGCAGGAGTGCAGGCAAGCGCAGGCAGGGGCAGTGCCGGCCTGTAAATACTCAGATCTCTCTATTTTTTTAACAAGTAACTGCATTACATTCTGCCTTTCCGAGCTACTGCTGTTACCAACAGCTAATAAAACAACGCGGATGCTTGTGACCGGCCCAAAACCCTTTCCAAAATATTTATTTTCGCCAAAACCTGGGCATTTAAGTAAAGCAAGGTCGGCGGGAAGCGTTTCTCCACGTACACCGAATTTCTGATGGGCCCAAGTTGGCTTTTCTGTGGCAGCAGCCCTCCGCTCCCGTTCTTTGTCATGGTGATTCAGTAATGCTTTACTGTTGTCATGGCTGCAGGGTTACTACTAAAGCCAAGGCAACTGCACAGCCCCTTTATTCTTAGGTTCAGTGTATAAACTAATTAAGTAAACTGAAAGCAGCAGTCTATTCCCCGGGCCTTGTTTTTGTCGTGCTCGGGATCAGATAGACTCCATTTCTATCGCAGTCGTCCCAAATATCCAACCGGGCTCTGTCCCATCTCCTTGTGTGAGTTTCGTACCTTAAGACCGGGCAAAGTTCACAAATCATTTAATTGCCCAGAAATGTCCTGGCAAAATTGACAAGGTCTCTGGAAAAAAAAAAAAAATCTCTTTTCAGCCGCTAAGACGAAGCTGGGAGCCAGCGCGCTTCAGCCGAGCTGCATTCCTTATCGCTGCTTTAGCCGTGGCAGAAACCCAATCAAAATGTTTAGTTTCTGAGTTCATGCTTCGCTGTCTTAAAAAAAAATAAATAAATAAATATGGTGGCAAAAAGATGGGGGAGGATTTCTGCAAAGCTCCTCACGTGCCCCCCCCCCCCCCCCCCCCGCCGCGGCGCCCCGGGAGCGCGAGCCACAAACAGCGCGGTGCCAGCTGCAGCCGGTGGACAAAATGTTCTCCTCGGCCGCGAGGAGGTCGGTTGCACAATGACATGCGAGCTCATTTTTTATTAAAAAACTTAATATAAGCAGAGGATCTATTTGCGAGCCCCGAGAGCGATGAGAGGAACCCAATCGCTTCTGCGTGAGGGGGGAGCGGTGGCGCTGGCATTTGCCTTTGTCGGGGAAGGGTTTAGAAGATTTAGTGTCCCCGATTGGTGTCCTGTTTACCGATCAGCTGCTGCTCTGCCCTTGGCAGCTGTCCCGCTCTGCTGTGGGCAAGGGGGAATTTAAGGAGAAATTGAAGCAAATTAAAAACCTATTTCCTCCTGAAATGAGCTGCGCCTTTGCGTTCCCTTGGTATCTCCCCAGGAGGATGCACTCGCTCTGGCATCCAGTCCCGGGGGGCACAGCGCCGTGCGGGGTCAGCTCTTCGCCTTCCTCCCGCTGAGGGGAGGGAGGAGGCGGGCGATGCTCCCGCCGCCCGGTTAGGCTGGGCCGAGGGTGCAGGTGCTGCTCGGTTTGTCCAGGGTACAAGGGGAGCTTGAATTTCCCCCCTCGCCCCACGTGGAGCGGTTGGCCGCGGGCGCCGGAGCATCCCCATGGTGGTGGTTCTCCCTCCGTGCCGCCGCTGCAGAAGGGAGCGGTGGGGTCCGGCTGTGTCAGATGTCTGTCTGCTCCCCCTTGTTGGTGTGGTGGGGATGGGGGGAGCGGTGGAAGGGGCTCTGATGCTCCGGGAGGGTGGTGGGCACGGGGCTCCTCAGGAACTGCCCCTTGTCGAGACAAGGGGACCCAGGGGCCTCCTGGGGACCACTGAGCTTCTTCCCTGTGTCACGCAAGATGAGAACTCCCCAGTTCTCGTACAAACTGGCCTCGCAGAGAAGTTTCTCTGCTACCGGTGGTCCATCCCTCATCACTCTCCACCTTCTCTGGGGTGTGAGAGCAGTGGGATGGCTGGGACGGGGGGATCCAGCGGCAAGCCTGCTGTGTCCTACCTCCTACTTACGGCTTTCAGTATTTCGCATCGTTACCTCTGTGACCTAGTACTCTGGTAGAACTATTTTTTTTTAAAAAAAAATTATCTTTCACATAAGGCAAAGGTGAAAAAAAGGGTCCCTCAAAGGAGAACGAGCCCAGGAGAGGTGGTGAACCGACACTGACACTTCTTATTCTTCAGAATCAACTGGGTTTTTTTCACTAGAGCTCCAGCTAAACGCCCGTAACCCGTCCCTGCAACACCCCGGGGAGGGGAGAGGGCCCCGACCGCCTGCGGGGGCCGAGGCCGGGAGCCGCTTGCATTAGCGGCGCGCTGCGGGGGAGGGCGTTATTTGATTGTCTGCCAAATAAATACGGAATCTTGGCGCTTAAAGGGAAACATGTTGCGGTGACAATGGAGGACTCCTTCCCTGTTAGCCCGGGAAGCGGGGCTGTCTGCTGACCCAGCGAGGGAAAATAGCTTTCCCCTGCTTTGGCAGGCAGGGACATCACCGGGGGGTGACGGAGGGGGCCTCTGCCACTGCCACCACGTCTGGCTGCACGACGGCATCCCCGGCTCGCTGCACCTTCCCTCGCCCTTCCCGGTGAGGCGGGTGCACGTGGCCCTACCCCGCAGGTCACCAACGCCGCAGCTGGAAGCGCGGTGCGGTTCTTAACGCGAGCAACGTCTGGGCATCAGCGCCGGCCCCGGGTGGCTGCTCCTGAGCACCGAGGGCCGTGGGCGTCTGTCCTGCTGCCAGCGGGACGTGAGGCGCGTGGCTGCCGGCAGGGCCGAGGCGCAGCCGTGGCCAACGCCGGGAGCTGCTGAACACCGGTCAGGCTGGAGCATGGGGATTCCCTGGGGAAGCACCGTGCCCAGCGCTGCAGTGCGGCTGGGGGCGTCCGCGCTGCGGTGCCACGGCGGCTGGAGCGGCACAAGTGGAGTGGCCTGTGCTGTGCCATGGTAACCACGCGCCTGCCGTCAGGCCTAGCCCGGCGCTGCGCAGTCCGGAGCAGGTTGTGGTTGCCTGTGCCAGCAGGCAGCCGCCAGCCACCGCCGGCCGGCTCAGTCGCTGCAGTGACAGCTCTTAATTTGACAGCTCTTAACGAAGTGCAGTTTGAAAAGAGGCTTCATTAGGTGGATGTTAAGAAAAATAACCATGTTTTCCATTTTTCTTAATTTAGCAAAACCGCGTTTCCGAGCCCACAGCTCCCCTTGCACCCAGAAAGTGCCATCTCATGCTGCGAACGCCGCCTTTTCCCTCTTCATTAGCAGAGAGATTGGTTTCCTCGCTTGCGCCGGGCGCGGGGCTGCGGGTGTCGCAGTAGATCAGCCGCGTGCGTGGGATTGCTTTGCCATACGTCCAGACGCTCTCTGCTGGGAGACACTCTCCTAAAGGCAGTTCGTAACCCCCGGCCCCACAGCTGACTCCTGGCTGGTGGCAGTAATGAAAATAGAAAATATTTTATCTCTAGGGAGTGAAATTTTCAGCGCTGCCTTTTGCTTCGAACGTTAACTTAATGAAGGCAGCGGGATGCGGTGTGGCTTCAGCTACCTGAGGTCAGTTGTGTGAAGTTTAGCGTCGAGCTTTTTAAATTTACTAAATCCCTATGGCAGAGAGAGCAAAGGGATGGCTTTCCTTTTCTGCAAGGGATGGTCTGAAACATTTTTCAATACTACTAGTTCCAGCATGGTGAGCTAAAAAGCAATTCTGTAACAGCATCACAGAATCTCCCGAGTTGGAAGGGCCCCCCAGGCCCACCAGCCCAACCCCTGGCCCCACACAGGCCCAGCCCCATCACAGCAGATGACTGAGAGCGTTGGCCAGACGCTGCCTGAACTCAGCCCAGCTCGGGGCGCTGACCACTGCCCTGGGGAGCCTGTGCCAGGGCCCCACCACCCTCTGGGGGAAGAACCTTCTCCTGATCTCCACCCTAACCCTTCCCTGGGGCAGATTCAGGAAGGGAATTTCCTTTGAAGATATGTCAAGAGTTTTTGAATATTTTTGCTACCATTCCTTAAAAGAGTTCAATGTTTGGTTTTCCTTAAGTTGGAGTACTTAGTTCTTTTGGGGGAGTCTATTAATGCTGAATTTTGCAACTTGTGTGCTTAGAAGAAGGGTAACTTGATGGGCATCAATTTAAAACTATGTGACCTTCAGCTTCTCAGGAACATTTTTCACCCCGTAATTTGTTATTGGTGCAAAGCACCAGGCCTGGGGGCTTCTCGGAGCCCAGCCTGTTGCACTGTATCGCCGAACGCGAGGAGGGGGAGCTCAGAAGCAGAGCATCGCTCTGCCGTAGGCGTTACAGATCAGGGCAGGTTCTGTAGCAGCATTTCCTACAGACGATGAAGCTCTGTAGGTCAAAGCAAATGCGTTTTGGTGCAGAGGCAGCCTTGCCAGGACTATTCAAAGTTACTTGCCGAGCGCATTCCCAGCGCTGTTCTGCTCTGGGTTTACTCTGAGGCGGGCGAACAGAAGGGCCATTGCCACCGGTCACGGGGCTGTGCCTTCGTGCCCACAGCAGGAGTCGCTCTTTGCCACTCCGCAAACACACAGGAGCTTTGGTTGCTTTCCTAGCAAATATTCTTACTGTTAAACTTGCCAGAATACTTGTGGGGAGTCAACACAACGGAGGACACGGAGTTAACCCCAGCACATATGGGTGGTAGATGTTCTTCAGCTCCACCCCCTGCTGGGGGACTGTTAGGGTGCTCAGTGCATCAGCTGGAGCTCTCGCCTTTCCAGATGTCCCAGGTCCATCATCGCACGGTACGGTACGTGTCTGAGACTTGGGACCGGGGGGAGAGGGAGGGGTGGGAGGAAGGAACCACCTGGGCTGGTGCAAGAGGCCCAAACACGGTGCTTTCCAAAAATGTGCTGCCGTTGGCAATGCTTTGCTCCCATGCTGGAAACCCCTGATTGTTTCAAAGCTGGTTTACGTATTTTTGACCATCCCAAGGGATCTTAGTGCAGGAAAACCACTTGGACTCCAAGCGTTACCGGGCTCATCAAATCCCAGCGCTGTTGAACCCAACATCTTCCCTTCCTGGTGCATGTGGTCACCATGATCCTGGTGCTCAGCAGCCTAGGAGAGCCCGGCCAGGGAGAGCATTGCAGCAGGTGATGGGGCTGCTTTGCCTGTGCTGCTCAGCAAAGGTGTCTGAAGGTCCCTGCACAGACCTTTCTGGCTTGCTGGGCATGGCCACCAGAGCTGTTGGCAGTGAGAGCAGCAAGACCGTAACTGGAAGGGCCGCAGAGAGTGGTACCTTGACTCAATAAATGGCCAGCACTTGTACCCCCGTTCCTGGTAACTTTAACTGCAAACAAAAAATAAGCAACTTTTACATGTAACGGAGAATACTGTGGTTCTGCAAACTGAGGACCTATTCTGGGCTAACCTACCAGATGAAGGGACACATTCGTTCTTGTGCAGAGAGGACTTCCATGACCGATAAACATCAGTTTATCTTTCTCAGCCCCACCAAACTGAGCGTGACAGAAGACAACTATTTATAAACACCCTTAGGGGTAAATACCAAGCAGGAAGAAGTTAAAGGTTAACGTTAGCCTGGGATCAAATGGGTATCAATTAATCATGAAGAAATGCAGAGTGGAAATTAGAGGACAGTTAACAGTAATGTGAGGAGCAGAATTCTGGAGCACCCTGTGATTGCAGAGGTGGTCTGAGAAACTCGTGGAAGGATTGTGCGACTGAGTAGAAATTCCTGAAGACAGAAAATAGGTTTTTGTTTTGAGTCCTCAGGGATTTGGTGGGCTCCTGCAGTTGAAAAGAGAAGGGATTGCTGCTTTTCTCCCCCACTAGATTTATTATGTATGAGTCCTAGGGTTTCTGCTGGTTATCTGTAGGGATAAGAAAAAATTCCTGCTGGTGCGTCATCTAATTTGAGGGGGTTTGGGTTGCTGGTTTGTTTTTTTTTTTCTCCATCCTCTCAACCACTGAAAATTGGTTGGAGCCAGAACCAGGATGGAGGTGAGATTTGCTAAGCAGCATTAAAATCTTGGGGTCTGGCTGGTGTTCTCACAGTCAGGCTGCTCACAAGTTCAGGTTCGGATGGAAACTCCTCCCTCAGTCAAGGCAGCAGAGACCACCGAGAGCTGGCATCCTTGTCCTGCGCAGGGGGAACGTGGTTCATTTCCTAAAGATCACCAGCAACTCCCTCTAAACAAATTTGCACCAGGAAGCAAATATGCATCAGGACCCGATGCCATTGATGACTTCTCTCTTCTTGGTGCACGTCACAGGCATGAGCTTGGAGTTCTGCTGCAGGCTACGGCGCCGTCAGGCCTGTGGCACGTGAGCAGACGCCCTTTGTACCCTTTTGCCCAAGCCATCTTACTGCCCGGTGGCGTGCAGATGTTGGGGCCTCAGCTCTGTAACCCCCGTTGCCATTCCAGCCCCGGGTTCTTGTATTACCCAAACAGGCAGCGGTAACCCCACGCTCTGCACTGGTCGTTTCTCATGTAAAATGATGATTTTCTGAACAGTGGGATACCTCGGTGGACACCGCGCGGCACAGTCTGCTGTCCTGCTCGCTGGCTTGGCACGCAGGGACCTGCACCCTGTGTTTCTGACTAAGCACGCAGGACACGGTGCGTGGACAAACGGGTAATACCTAGAAGATCCCAACAAGTAATATATTCACCTTCCTTCTGCAGCACAGAAGACATAGTCACAGGTTGGTGTTTCATTCATTAAAGTACATTTATTTTCCTAACAAACAGAACTCCATGGGCATTACAGAGGAGAGAACACATCGTAAACTGTCCAGCTCTGCCATTTGCTTTATCGATTTCCTTGGTCGTCGCCCCCCCCACTAGCAACTTCAGGTTAAACTATTTCTGTCTGTTCTATCACAGCCACAGTCGTTTGTGGACTCTCAAGTGAACATCCTGCGCTCTCCAGGTCATCCTCCTTTCTTGCTGTTACACAGCAAGATTTGCTGATTGATGCTCGCCTGGACATGAGCCGGCAGTGTGCCCAGGTGGCCAAGAAGGCCAACGGCATCCTGGCCTGTATCAGGAATAGTGTGGCCAGCAGGAACAGGGAGGTGATTGTCCCCCTGTACTCAGCCCTGGTGAGGCTGCACCTCGAGTACTGTGTCCAGTTTTGGGCCCCTCACCACAAGAAAGATATCGAGGCCCTGGAGCGTGTCCAGAGAAGGGCAACGAAACTGGTGAAGGGGCTGGAGCACAGGTCTGATGGGAGTGTCTGAGGGAACTGGGACTGTTTAGTCTGGAGAAGAGGAGGCTCAGGGCAGACCTTATTGCTCTCTACAACTACCTGAAAGGAAGTTGTGGCGAGCTGGGGGTTGGCCTCTTCTCGCAGATAACTAGTGACAGGACAAGGGGGAACGGCTGCAAGTTGCGCCAGGGAAGGTTCAGGTTGGAGAGGAGGAGAAAATTCTTCTCTGAAAGGGTGGTCGGGCATTGGAATGGGTTGCCCAGGGAGGTGGTGGAGTCACCATCCCTGGGGGTGTTTAAGGAAAGGTTGGATGTGGTACTTAGGGACATGGTTTAGTGGGTAATAGGTGGTGGGGGAATGGTTGGACTAGATGATCCTTGAGGTCACTTCCAACCTTAATGATTCTATTCTATTCTACTAAGCACAAGCCCAGAATATTCAAAGCACGATTTTGTATCACACCAAGCTGCTCTAGAAAGCGCTCTTCACCGATTATAAAGTAATTATGCAGGACAAGTTTCACTCAGTCCCAAAATAGCCTGGCATCAAATTCTCAGCTGAAATAAGCTGCTATCTTGCCGTTGCCTTAAGCACAAACCTACCAGGACAAAGCAGCAGGTCTGGTCCCAAGTGGTGAGCGGTGAGCGTGGCAGAGGAGCTCGGTCATAAAAATGACGGTAAGTTAGACTTTATATACATATTTATATATTATTTTACAAGCTGCTGGGAAGGCTGAGATTAGTGGGGGCTCTCAGAATATCCAAGTCAACATTGTTAATTATTAAACCACAGAGAGCGCTCTTTTCGGAGACTTTTTACTACCTTACAGGTTTGTGGTGAAAAATAACCTCTAGTTGAAGGCTGAGAAAGCTGGAGGTGAAGATGTTCGGGACAAGGATTACCTATTCCTTTGTGCCTGCACAGTGCCCGGCACAACGGGACACACACACACACACACACCCCCCATGGGGCAGTACGTAGTAAGCATAATTAGCAAAAATATAGTATTCCTTGTTCAACCAGAACAGCTATGGGAGAAGACTGACAGATGGATTAGCCCACACTTGTCATTCATTATTTAAGCCCTATTTAAGTAGTGAGGTTTTCCTGCCTACTGATCTCGATTTCTATTCTGAGAAAAGATGTTTTTCTGATACATATTCTGATACACGTTCTCCTTAATAACCCATAGGATCTTCAATGAAATTAAACACCTGAAGAACGCTGTGAATACAGGTATGGACATGAATTTGCCTCTCTTTAGGTATAATTTTGAGAAGTTTCAGGGATTACTGCAATAGCAGACTTTATTGCACACCAGGATGCTGCTGCCCAACAGCTGCATGGTTCTCAGAGCTCATGTGCTTGTACTCACTTTGCAGTCAGCAGCACCACCACAGGAACATGCAACACAAGTACTAAACATCAGCCTAACTGCTCCCAGCCAGCTACTGGGGCTCGGATGAGACAGTTTTAGGGTGCGCAACCTGATGTGACAGCCTGTGTTCTTCTACAGGTCATGCTCGTTTAAGATGTACTCAGCTGAGCTTCAATTTCATGTAAGGTACACCCTCATTTCATGGAATACTGGTTCTTTGCTCACACCTCTATCATGTAACTAAAAATTAAATTTACTGACTGGATAGAGGAAGGAATGGCAATCTGTCAAGCTACTTATTTTTCCCTTCACGTTGCAAATCATTGTCTGCTTAGTTTGGGAAAAACATCTCTATCTAACAGTGTTTTGATATTGACTGAGAATACAGTAAACTCGAAGGCAAATGTGTTTTGTCAATCTCTAAAAAACTGCACCACTTCCACCTAAAAACCTCTTGGAAATCCCTTTACGAAATATTCTTTTACTCCTACAGTACTGACCGTAAGAGATGCTACTGCTCTGTTTTGCAAAGCCCCAACCGGTTGATTGCGCTTTACCACCAGAGATGCTCTTTTATATTTGGTGTTTAGATGAAAACGAAACTCCTCATCCTTGAGTTGGTGGCTTTCCATGGATCTGTCTTTCTCAATTTCTGCTTTTTCTCACATAGTTTTCACCAGTGAGAATAAGCCTTTTGGATCAACTAAATTGTTCATTTTTTTCTAGCAAAGGGATTCTTTCCTATTTTCTTTTGTGACTCCCCCTTCTACAATCCCTTTGTTTCAGCAGGAATTACAACAGAATTGAGAAGAGCAGGGATGTTATTCCCCACTCCTCCTCCTCCTTCCTCTGATGGGTTTTTCAGAGTTGGAGAAAAAATATCTTGTTCCTTTAGAAGCAATTCGATCTGCCTGTGGAGTCACATGCTTTGGCTTTCAGCTCTTCCTTTCGGGACTTAAATGACCCCTTCTATGGGGGAAAACCCCACCTATGTACATTATGTGTTAAACTTCCAGGGTAACTACTACCCTTCCTCTCTCTGAGGTACCAGTGGATATGTCTATTTGCTTAGTATCTCATCAGCAAGGTGAGAACAGAACAACTGGACTGTGGGACGTGGCCGAGAAACAGAAATCCAGTAGCAAACGTTGGAGTAGTCCCGCGTCTCCTGGCCAGGCTCCTGCTGGGCAACGGCACAGGGAAAGTGGAGGAACTGGAAGCTGAAGGGCTACGAATAAGGAAGGCAAAGATGGTGAGTCTGCAGCATGGGAAAGGAGGACTTGGAAAATGGAAATACAGGACCTTAAAATCCCTGGGACCACAACCGTGATGTCCACCATGGTGCGAGGTGTCAAGCAAGGGGAAGAAAAACACTCCCTGCTTCCAGCTGCTCGTACGTGAAAAGACAAAGGGGTCTCTGGAGAAAAGGCTACAAAATTAACAGTAGCTCTGGTGATGGCTAACGACGTTATGGTGTGTGCTGTGTTGCTAGCGAGCTGCATCATCTGCTCACTGTTGCTCCTCTAACTTTGAGGAGGTGTAGTGGTTCAAGAAGACGGGAGAATCTGGGATGAGGGGCTTTACATAGGAAACTGTGGGATTAAAGGCGTGAAGGAGAGAGGTAAAGCACGCCCAGGTAAGTAACTACAATTAATGGCAAAAGAGGAGGTCTGCAGTTGGTAACAGAGCCAGAAGGTGGGCAACAGGTACTAGCTGTTGCTTTTATATCAACAAATAATGCTGGTTCCAGTGGAAATTACTTCCCATGGCTCATGCTGTTTCAGAAAGTGGACTCAAAAGGGATGAGGATGAAGCCCCTGAATAAATCGCTAAAGGGGAGAGGGCCCGCCACGCAAACGGACGAAGGAACCAGCACTGGCAAGGGCAGCTGCAGCCGGTGGTGTGCAAGGAGAGGCAGAGGGGGACAGGACCTCTTCAAACAGAGTCAATGAGAGAGTTCAGTCACTTCACATCTTTCAATGCGCTCCAAGAGTTTTTCCTGGATAATGGTTTTCCAACTTTCTAAATGTTTTTGAAGTTTTAATGGTATTTTTAAGATCAGACCCAGCATCAGGCTGCTTAGAGTCACGCATGTAAATGACAAAGCAAAGTGGAAGACTGAGAGAACAACAGCTCATGGTTATGACAACAATTTGTGATGTCTGGATTATAACATGTGATGTCTGGGTACAACACAAAGCAGTATTTCTATTCATTTTTTAAAGCCCTCTGTTTTTTTCACGCATTCTCTGAAAACCTTTCATGTGCTCTCAGGGCCAGAGCTGACCCTTGTTGACTAAGATATCTTTCACTCAATAGGTTTGCTCCTAAAAAAAGCTCAATCCTTCTCCCTCAGTTAAGAAAATAGCATGATTAATGTTTTTCCAAGGAGACCGGTTTGTTTTTTTTATTTATATAGGCAGAAAGAGCGCTTCTCAGTAGCGCTACAATTGACGAAAATAAATTACCGGCTACTCAGCAGGTCAACGGATGCTTGTGAGTAGTGTTCAATCAAACTAGGGGGGGGGTGTGTGTGTGTGTGTGTGTGTGTCGGAGACGTACTGTCACAGCAGTACCTATGCTATGAAATAATTAGGGTATTTCCTAGCCTAGAAAATTCTTCTCAACACCATCTGGGGCATCCGAAAAGTGCAGCTAACGGTAAAGATTATGATTTGTTCTCAAGTTCTCAGATCTGCATGTTGCTGTAGCAAAACCTTATCTTTTGAATTCCTAATAATGCAAAGCTTTTTCCAGAAAAAAAAAAAAGATGCATAATACATGAAGTATTGGGAACGATAATTAGAACTTCTCAGATTTAAAGGCTGTGCAAAGATCTCGCATAAGATCCGTACGATACTTATGATTTAGATGATAGTGTCTGTGCTATGAACAGGAGGCAAGGCCAAATATCACTGGTACCAACAGACTACAAATCCAGAGTGTCTGCGGTCCTGGCACGACTCAGATCATCAAACAGGAGGTAAAAGGCAGTCTGCAAAACTGAGAGATGCAAATATACCTTTGCTTACTTTGCAGGCCTGAATCCTGAGTGGACTGTCACCTGAACCATGGAGTAAATCAGGCTATCCAGATCTGGTTTTGAGCCAATACTTGATGTTTTATCAACAAATAATGCTGGTATTAGTGGAAATTACTTCCCGTGTTCACTGGTGTATTTCAGAATGGGCTCCAGCGATCGATCCTCCAAGAGACTGGTATTATCAATATGCTGCCACCAAAACCCAAAGTAGGTGCGCAGAGGAAAGCACTAAAATTCCCAGAAGAACTAGCAGGGAAAGAAAAATCTCGTTTTCTGATTTCCATTTACAGCCTAAAATAGCCTGTCTGCTGGGAGCAGTAGTTCTTTGGAAAAACAGTGATTATGAAGACTATGGTCTTATTTACTTTCCGCCAGTGTTGCAGCACACTACGTATACTCACAGGATATTTTTAGTCACAGATTCTGCCAGGCAGAAACGCAGTGGAGTTAATCACATGTAGCAAATTAAACAAAAGCAAAAAAAGCTGGTAGGCTTCGAGGGGGCTGCGGCAGCCAAACATTTTGTTACCCTTTCTAGGCAAACTTTCCAAAATTGTGGATGGGAGTGGGGTAAAGGCAAAGGGCAGTGGTGGTTTTTTTTACCTGGGTCAAACCACCTACATGTGTATCTGCAGTCAGTAGACTGAAGCAGGCTGAGAAATCTGTCTATATTCAGATTCATGTCAGAATTAAAGCTCTTTCATAGCGAAATTGTTGAAGTTGGGCCACCAACGTATTAGCTGCCCTCTGACAAGTACTTTGCATGCCATGAGCAATGTGTGCCCCGAGCTCCTGCCCCAGGCAGGTGATGCAGCAAGGGCCCCTAAAGCACATAACGGTGGGCAGAACGTTCACCTGCGGCGGACTGGCGTTGCTGGCCAGAGCCGCTTCAAACAGTCTTGAATCTGACATGAGTTTCCAGGATGGGGGGAAAGGTACAGAGGAGGAATTAAAGGTCTTTCAGCACAGCTCCACTGGAGCGATGTGTTCACCATATTCCTAACGGGCTGATGAAATGGCTCCTGAACAATGTCATTTGCAGCACGTCCTTGCTTTGTTGAAAGGGTTGCCTACAAAATTCTTGCAGAAATACACTTTTCTTTCATTGTTCCCTTCAGTGGACATGGAGATGTATCAGTCCTGGTAGCTTTCTCTCTAAAAACACAGAAACAGTAAAATTAACATATGATCAATGGTTAGTGTTAAGTTGTAACAAGCTAACTCAGCTCAGTATAACTAAGCCAAGAACATACAATAGAATTATGGCAATCAGCATTTTTGGGAACCAACATATTACTGTTTTAAATGAAACCTCTTCTTCCATTAGCTCTAAATAGCTTGTAAAATCTTTCACTATGACTAAAATCTGGAGTAATGTTGGGTATCTGTCACCCAAAGATTGTGCTGTAATGCTTATTTACGGCACTAGCATTTTAAGTTTTTTGTGAAGTAAAGCAGTAGGGATCAAGTGGACTCCCTATGCCTTTGAAAGACAGCATGTGCCTGCTCAGGAATTAAATTAGGAATTAAAGATTGAATCAAGAATACACGTGTAAGGAGTTAATGAGATCTGAGAGATCTGAGTGCTGAACTTGCATCCACCAGGCCACAGGCACAAACGGAACACGTTACAGTCACCTGTCTCTCCTGAGCAGGAGACAACTCTGCCCACATCCCGGAGGCTCTCGCCCAGAAGGTGGCCAGGTTCCTCCCAGGGCGTGGGGGAGAAGAGACAAGAGGTGGTGTTAGGAGAGAGGTGCCCATCGTGTGATTTGTGTCCTTCCACGAGGAAAGTAAATCACCGATCGTTTTATTACTGTGGGCTGAAAGATGGGCCGGGGGAGATGCAGTTTACACAGGATGCCACAACTCCGAGGCTGAAAAGATACACCAAGTTTAAGACCAATTACGTGTCTCTTCTGGAAAGGCGAATCCTTTACTCTCTAACGGGAAGAGGCAAAGAGGATTATGATGGCAATATCCTTCCTCAGGCAGGTTTTGGGTTTGTTTTTTCCTGGCAAGAGAGATCTTTCCTAATAAATAGCTGCTCTTTCTTATGAGCTAGCTGTTGTCAGCGACCGCAGGACTGCATAGACACAGAATAGATTCTATCTGCCCAAAACAGCTCACAGACATTGACTATCATTTTGTTTTCTTTACTGAGTAAAAGGAAGAAAATGGCTTTTAAATTAGATGTTGAACCCCTTCCAGAATTGCAATACTGAATCAATCATTCTCCACACAGTTACCTCCTCCTCCACAAGTTCCTACTACCATAAAAATCGGTTGTTGCCAGCTGAGCTGAGTGAATAATTTGCAGTTTCATATTTGTTAGAGGAATTTTTCCTCTCCCTCTTTTCATTGTTTGTCCACGAGCAGAGTGATCTTTTTGGATTTATTTTTTTTTCTCCAAACACATGTGCTGTAATCACTGTGCAAGTAATTCTCGCCGTAAATCATTTGTGAGCAATTTGCTGCGAGAAGCCTTCAAACGTTTGTCCCAATTCCGTTCGTTCTATATGAACTTGCATCACGTGGTGTCTGTTTCTGTGAACGCAACATCAAAAGAGCCGGGTTTGAGTGTTCTCCCTGAGAACAATCCCACTTCTGAACCTAGAAAACTCACACAGAAAGCACATTTTATGGAAAATTACTTAGGACTTAGGGATTCACTGAGATGCTTGCAGTTTACGTGCATCTGCAGTTTTCAGGCTAAATAGAAGGCAGCTTTTCCAATCCCAAAGACAACGTTATTTTACCCATTTCACAGCTCGGATCTGCTCCTCGCCAGAGCTTTTGTCTCATCCCAATTCATTAAGATTTCCGTCTCACAAAACACCCCTTGTGAGAGATGAGGCTTTCAACAGCATGTAATGTGGTTGGGTTCCAAATTACGACTGAAATGATCCACAATTTCACCATTCAAAAATTCCTTAATTCCCAGAAATAATTACAGGATTCTCCTGGTTATTGTTGCATCTTAATGAAAAATAAGACTGCATCAAAACCCTGCTGGAAGACTCTGATCCTGACCC
The DNA here is from genome assembly GCA_013399095.1 of Psophia crepitans. Lineage (NCBI taxonomy): Eukaryota > Metazoa > Chordata > Aves > Gruiformes > Psophiidae > Psophia > Psophia crepitans. The sequence continues at coordinate 20,494 of VWZZ01008360.1, read as the reverse complement.
TGGGGGAGTCAGAGGAAAGCCCCCCCTCTTTCTCAGTTACCTAGATGCAGAAAACCGCCCTTCTCAGACTCTCAAATACCATCTTTCCAGACAAAAGTTTAAAAGAACGATTGCACGGTTCAGAGGGATTCGGGTACTTCAGTGCCTGTCCTCTCCAGACGTGCTGGAATCACTCTGCAATACTGAAAAGGAGGGAAAAGTCAGCTCGAACACCGTGTGCCGTCTTCCACCAGAGAAAGAATTTCAAATCCAAGTCTTGCAGTCGGCCTGAAGCGCTTGCTTCGAAGGTGGTTATGAAATACAGGCCTTGGCTCTGGTTGGTATGCAGGGGAAATGCGTTGCTGGTATTTTAGATAACGTAAACAGCTGCTGCCACTGTCACCCAGGCGCTTTATGACGTTAAGTAGGAGAAGTGGAAATGAAAAAGTCATGAAAATCAGGGATGATGATGTCTGTGACTGTAACTGGGACATGTATGGGCGTCTCTTCCCCCGTCCCTGATAAAGGGTCCACTCTGTGAAAATATGAAAACCTTGAAAAACATTTTTTTTAAAAAAATAAAAACTGCATAGAAATACTGAAGAATGAAAGCCATGAACCAACTATTTTTTTTTCAAATATTAATTCTGCAAAGGGAAGCTATATTTTGCGCTCAAACCAACTTCTGAAATTATTTCTTATTTTGTCAGTGCAAAAAAACCTTAGTGCACCTTATTAATGTTCTTAAGCTGTATCACCAGAGATGGACTGACATTTCAACTCGGTGCTCGTAAATAACTCTTGAGGTAATTTAGTCTGCTTCATTTAGTCTGCTACAGAGAGAAGATGTTGATGCTAAGCATCCACGCTCCCTGAACCCAAATTTGAAGCCGCCAGTTCAGGCTTGCCTACCAGCCTGGGTCTCGAATTCGTCCCAGCTGCGGGGACAGGAGAGCCCCGCGCTCCCCAGGTACGAACCCTGAGTGCGTTGGCTGTAACACAGAAAGTAAAATCACCATGAGACAGTCAAACGAGATAATTAGATCGTGTTAATTTCATCTCGGTTTTGTGATGCAGTTGTACGCAGCCAACGTAGTAACTGGAAATTAATACAGCACGATTCGTGCCCTGTCATGTCACACTGCTGGCCTCTCTGAGCAAGAAAATTTTTTCACGCTATCCTCATAAATCAAGTGCAGCAAGACAAGAAAATTATTACAAAGCTGAACAATAACAACTTACGCTCAGAAGGGCTCCTACGCTTTCTTCCACCCAGAGCAGAACAGGCAGCCCTTAGATTATTTTTTTGTACGCCGAAGTCAAATTTTACATCTTCTGCAACAGCAAAATAAATCCGTGTTTCTGTTAAGTTCCTCGACCAGCGCAGCGTTGTATCCACTCTCGAGAAAGGTCCGTGTTTTCTCCTCGGAGCAGGTAATACTACGTGCATCAGTTTGAAGGCTGATAGCACCATTTCAGAGAAGGGGAACAGCAATTCCTGCATCGAGCGACGTGTATGGTATTCCTCTTCCTGCCAGACGCGGATCTCAGACGTAATAGAATCTTTTAATTTAGGTTTACTTACGGTTTATGCTGAATCATGTAAAATGTCACTAACTCAGAGAGGCAGCATGTTTCTTTCCACTTTTCACCATTAGCTGGTATTTTTCTTTCCCAGTGCCTGTGTTATGTGACTTCATGTTTGGTTTCTGATACTACTGGAGTTTTAGGCCAAAGAAAAGGTGATGTGCTGGCATACAGTTTTTCAAAACTTTGTAAGAAGATAGATTTTTTTTTCCCCCATTTTTTTTCTTTTACCTGCAATGTTATACATGAGAGGAAAAAGTTGCCATACTAAAAAAACCAACCCAAACCCTAGCCTGTCTTATTTGGAATCTGCATATTCAAGTTCATTTACATCACTGATACAGCAGCAGACCAAAATGTAAGTAACTTGAGCTCAAAAAGCAAGGTTGCCACTCTGAATAGCCAAAACCCATGACAATTTTTTAAGTAACGAAGCTCTGTGCGGACTCCATACTGTGGCTCGCTTGCACCCACAGCAGAATGAAATACTTGGTTAAACTCCACGGCGCTGTGCTCTGCCTCGCTCGAGCAAGTGATGCGAAATAGCACAAAGCACACCATACACCACGTACTCTTATTCTACAGAGCAGGTATAATCGCCGTAATTATACCGCAACCGCACGGCAAATACCAGGTAAATACATAGCAATTGCATGTTCCTACAGCTTACTCGTTAATTATGCACCGCTGCTAACAAGTTCGAAGACAAATTATCATAGCACTGGCAGCATTTAGGTGCTTGCAAAGCTCCTGAGCTGTGTAACAATGGAATTTGTATCATTAAATGCTCGCTTTTGCTGATTGTCCATTGGAATGGGGAAGGGAAACAACTCGCCTCTCAAGCCCAGAGGCCTGTAGCTTAAGTGCGTGTTTCTCACTGGTGCAGCAGAGGTACGCTGCCACGGAGAATAACGCAACTCTTCTACCAAGAACGAAATCTGGACGAATTAACAAAAAAAAATATTAATTTCCATTAATAAATCACTTTTCAAATTCCATTGAGTAATCCTCCTGAGTAATGCTGTATGTAAAATCACTGCTACTTGCACGCAACAGAACTAATACTGTTTTCCTGACCCAATATTTAATCTTGCACAGGCTAAAAATGAGAGGAAATCCTCACTTCACTGATGTCGCTGGCAAAACTCCTACTGATTTTGGAGAGGGCAGGGCTCTACCCAGACAGCTTAGTTGTAAATGGATTGCTGAAATACCTTGTATTATATTATGTCAGAAATATATCACCGTGTAAGGCCATTTCATAGTCCGTGCTAGCTCTTCTGTGAGCCGCACTGCAGTATTTCAGACTACAATTTTTAGCTTTTAATAGGTATTTTAATAGTATTCAATGAAATAAAATTAGCCTTTCTATAAACATTGCTCTTCTCCAAAGTGACGTCTCCCTTTAAGTTATGAGTCCGTAACGGTTTGGACAGCCGTTTATACCAACTTTTACAACCCATGTTGGATCACCTTGGGTTTTATTTTAAATTTTTTTTTAAATTTCACTATTTTCATATTAATTTTCAGTCTGAAAGGTAGTATTGATGTTTCTGAGCCTTTTTTTTTTTCTATCGCAGTTGTGATATTTCTTCAACAAAACAACCAGCATTTATTGCAAGGAAGTGCAAATGTTAAAATAGCCAGTTATTGTTATCTGTTTCTTACAAAAATCTGAAGTATGGACTAAAAACCAGCTGAAATTGGCCGTGTGTAAATGTGGATGAAAACGGCAACCCTTGGTCAGGGAGGCGGCACGCTGGGGACGAGCCAGGCCAATACCAACCAGCGAGAGAAGGTGGAATCAAGGAGACAGCGGCGTTGGTCATGCTGACAGGTATCACCCCCCGCCCACGGACCGCATCTGCGCGCGAGACGGGAAAAGGAGGATCTTTTGACAGCGGTTTTGAGGAAGATGAGGAGGGGGCTTTCTGGATGGAATGAGTTCTCAGCCACAGAGGGAATTTTGGAATTATTACTGGTTGGAGGGACGAGTCTGTCATTTCCTAGTGAAAGGGGAGGTGGGTCAAGGAGTGTATTGGGAAAGCAAAGAGCAGTAACTTACTTGAAATGACAGGGAAGCAGAAACTAAAAGGAGGCTGAAGAGACTAGTAAGGATGTAAAGCCATAAATTAGGTAAAATTGGTTTACTTTATCATTCTAACGGCATTGGTCAAGCCCAGAGAGCAGGAATGTGTATCTGAGCTGTAAGATCATCAAAGCCTGGTTCAAAGCTTTAGTTTTGAGTTGGGATAGAAAAGGAGGTACCTTAAATGCCATTTCTGTCATGGAGAAATAACCATCAGGTGTAGATACAGTCTGCATGGTCTGACCCACAGAGTAACCTCTGCTGAAATGAGACAGTGGCTGGGAATGACAAAAAACCAATGCAATCATACTGTTCATAGAAACTGGGAAATAAATTGACAGGACAAGCTTGGAAGAGACTCTAAACTCCCCCTGTTTTAAGATATGGACCTTGAACAGATAACTAGACCTTCCTGAAGAAATGCCAGGGCTGAGGTTCTGGCTTGGACAAAGAAGTCCATCCAGAAATGAAGGAGGATTCACGTTTGTGGTAGAGGCTCCTTAATGACCAAGTGTGAAGGAAGCAGGAGCTTACAGGGAGGCAGAGAAAGGACGAGGGTGATGTTTCAGTCTGGTTGGAAAGACCAAATAGAAAGGGGAGTGTGTATGAAAGTAAGATTGCATTTCAGCAGAATAGCTGGCAAAGCTCAAGGCAGGTTTTCAGGGCAAAGACAGGACTACGGGAAGGAACTGCATTTGGCTTAGCGAGGCCAAACACGGACCAGAACGGGATTAGATCACTGCAGCAGCGCATGATGTGTCAAGAGTATTTTATTACCCGATGGGCCCTTTAATTGTGAGTGTAATACAGGCAATAATTTCTAAAACAAACTACATTCTTATTGAAGATCCTTGGCTCTTTAGTGGGAAAATAACTTCATATACAGAGTGATTGTTGGGTTTAATGGGTTTACTTTTATATAACGTACATTGACTTTAAATAAAAGGGAGCTGTACGTTTCCAGTGCTGTAAAACTGGCCGTATACTTGAGGCTTGTTAGCCCAACTGCCGAAGCTGATAGTGTCTTTGAAGACGGTATCCTTGTTCAGATGGAACTACCTTCTTTTCCATCACTCATTTCACCCCCTCCTCAGTCCTACCCTGGGGCTTGAAGAAACACGTGTATGTTTTCCTAGGAAAGAGACATCTTCCTAAGATAAAGTTCAACGCAAAAGATCTTTCTTCGCTCCTAGGGTTTGATCTTGTTCTTCCTCAAATCTGCAGTGGGATTCCTGCTGTCTTCAGTGGTACCAAGCTGGTATGACTGAAGACAGCCGGTGGTTCAACCAGGTCAGATGTAAGCATGAAATTCTCCTAATGAAAAAGATCTAAGTATACTGAATGGGGAAGATACTCATTAATAACTATTTAGGAGAACATGGTTCGCTTGAAAGGCTAATTATTTTGAGAGTCACCCATTCAAAAAAAAAAGTCTCATCAATGAGAGAACAAATTAAAAATGAAGACTCTCTCATAAAAACAGAGAGCAGAATACTGCATTCAAGTGGACAGCCACCAATTAAAAGAAATGTCAACAACTCAAGTGGTAGCAACTTCAAAAGGGAAATCTTTTTCTCATTTTCATATGCATTCTTCATGAGCAACATCAAGAAGTGTAACATGCTAATAGCTAATAACACTCAGAGTAAGATTCACTAATTTACTAACTGAATAATTTAATGCATATCAAAGGAATGATTTTTCTCATTTCATTCTTTTTTTAGATCTAAAACTAAGCTGGGTATTATCAAGTAGATGAAACTGCACAGGTTACAAGTCATCACTGAAACAGTCATTTTAGAATTTTGGGGTTTTTCTGCCTCTTTTGGGTTTAAGGAATCACATACCTTTTTTTCCTTATTATAATTCAGATTTCAAAAAGCAAATCAGGAAGATATCTTTGTGGACACGTCATCTTTTGCTAAAAACAGCGTGGTTTGCAGAGACAGACCTGTTATGATGTTAAACTCTGAAGACGTCGGGGACTGCAGAGAGGTAGTGCCATCCACCTGTGCCAGGTAAGCCAATAACGCAGTGGGTGGGAGATGCACCTGAGGTTTAGGAGCACGGGCCCAGAGCCAAAGCACAGATGGGATGTGGGCCACTGGTGTGCTGCAGAGGTCCCCAGGGTCTCCTGGCATGGAGGACTCCCCTTCCTGCTTCTAGGAATGGCGAGAGGTCAGTTTGATTCCAATGCAGAACAAAAGACAAATGTGTGGGGCGTTTTTTTAATTGCAAAAGAACTTTTGTATATTCCAAAATGCTAGACTAGGTATTGAAAAATGTAGCAAGTCTAGGTGGTAAGAACCATTTCTTGTTTAATGTGATTTTTAGAAGCCTATTTACAGAATTCTACTAAATTTAAACAATGTTTTGCCTTTGCTACTATTGCACACTACGTAGCCCACCACCATCTGCTAAAACACTTTAAGAATAGGTTACCAGTTGGGTACCAAACAGAAAACCAGCTCTTCCTTCAGCTGGTGTGTCACGCTCAGAAAGCTCACTCAGAGAGACCCCAGATTGAAAGACAGCCATTGATGTCTCAACAACAGTTCAGTGGCCGGAGGGAGGAAGAGTACTCCAGGGTCAACACTGGGGCTGACATTGCTTACTATCTTCACTGATGACCTGGGTGATGATATACAATGCAAAAGACGAAATCTGAACATGACACTAAATTAGGGTTGAGCCCTTGAGATGCCAAATATTAACTGTTGTGAAAGCATCTTTAGGAACTTGGGATCTGGCCAGCAGAAATCCCATGAAGTTTAAGAAGATGTGCAAATCCCACATCTTGGGCTGAATGCTGCCACGTGCCAGGACAGGCTGGGGACTGGCTGGCTGAGCAGCAGCCCTCCTGGAGAGGACCTGGAGGTTACAGCAGATGTCAGGTCAAATGTGAGCCAACGGTGTGCTCATTGCAAATGGGGCAAACTGCACATTGGCCTACTTCTGTGTCCAGCTCTGGAGTCCCCAGGACAGGAAAGACATGAGGCTGCTGGAGCGAGTCCAGAGGAGGCCACAAAATTGATCCGAGGGCTGGAGCCCCTCTGCTACGAGGACAGGCTGAGGGAGCTGGGCTTGTTCAGCCTGGAGAAGAGAAGGCTCCAGGGAGACCTCATTGTGGCCTTCCAGTCCCTGCAGGGGCTGCAGGAAAGCTGGAGAGGGGCTGGTTATCAGGGGGTGCAGGGACAGGCCAAGGGGGATGGGTTTGAACTAAGAGAGGTGAGCTGGAGCTGAGCTGTGAGGCAGCAATCCTTCCCTGGGAGGGTGCTGAGGCCCTGGCACAGGGTGCCCCGAGAAGCTGTGGCTGCCCCTGGCTCCCTGGCAGTGCCCAAGGCTAGGTTGGATGGGGCTTTGGGCAGCCTGGGCTGGTGGGGGTTGTCCCTGCCCATGGCAGGGGAGTTGGAACTAGATGGGCTTTGAGGTCCCTTCCAACCCAAACCAGTCTATGACGGCCAGTAGATTGAGGAAACTCATCATCCCTGTCCGCCTCAGGACGAGGGGACGTTCAGAGATGGGAAGGGAAGGGAGCAGAGGGCTACCAGGATGGTTGGGGACATAGAGCACATGCTTCAGGTGATGGAGGAGGCGGTGGCTGTTCAGTCTGGTGTAGAGGAGGCTAAGGGGTGATCTAACTCCTTGAACTGGAGTTGGAAAGAAGACAGGACCAAGCTCTTTTCGGTAGTGACAGCTGGTATAGTAAAGGGCAACGCCACACATTGTAGCCCGGGAGGTTTTGACAGGACATTAGGAAGAACTGCTTCCCTGGGAGGGTGCTGCAGTACTGCAAGAGGTTACTCAGAGGCAAAATCGCAGCAGACCTGGTCAGTGCTGGTGACAGCCCTGCTTTGAGCTGAAGGTGGGAGTTCATCTAGGGCTCCTGCACACTCATAGCTCCATGATGTGATTCAGATTGAAGCCAGGGGATTATCAGAATCTTACAACGAAATTAAAAGTTCCCTCGCCAGTAAACAGGAAGGCAGAGATACCTCCGCAGCTGGCTCATTTTCCCATGGCAAACTCTTTACCAACAGGGCGCACGTTCGTATCGCTTTCCTCTCCTGAGATCCCAACAGCAAACATAACGTTTCTGCGATGCCCCTTTAACGGGGAAGGACAGACTGTTGGAACCAATGGCTTTGTGGCAGATGGAGCGACATTTGCAATTGGGAAAAAACACTCTCATGCTGCCAAAATATTAACAAGGGGCTTCCTCAGAAATATTCTGCCACAGTCACTGACACATGTAAATTCCCCATGTAAATTCGACTTCTTCCAAGGGAAAAGGTATCGTTCTGCAGTCTTTCCGAGGACAAGGACCTCTCTGTGCCCTTTTTTTTTTTCACTCCTGCCAAATCTTTCGCTTCCAGTCACAAATTTTCAGCACCTCAATATCTTGCGGATGCGACTTGTGGTAACTCGGATGAGAGGCAGGAGCAGGGCTGGCTTGGGGCAGGCTGTCCAACCATCCCGCTCGGCTGGGCTGGGGCAGCCGACAGGCTTGGCAGCAAGGGCGCACTGGGAAATCGAGCAGGGAATGGGTCCTTTCAGGCTTTTTTTTTCTTTGCATAATAAACCTCCTTCTGTGAATGCCCACGTCCTTCACACGGTGAGAAAAACAACAAGAATTTCCTGACCTTCCTTTATACCATCCATTATTTTGCATAGCCTTCTAATGTCTTTTATTAATTTCCTTTTAAAAATAACTCTCCTGTTCCTTTCAAATTCCACATATATGCAACATCAAAGCATTTCGGTGAATTTTTCATTCCATTTATATGCCAATTCTCTGGTGCTGGAGTCAGACATGTTGTGGTAGTACTGCAAGCAGTGAAGATGTCCAGCTTCTCTGACACTGTGGCAGTTCTCGTTGCTATCAGTACCCATCACTGGGGAAACTGATCCTCAAATAACCAAAAAACGCTCTGTTGTGACCTACTGTTTCGCAGCGGGCATTGGGGCCGGCGTGCTTTTTTCTTAAAGAGAAAGAAAAAGGCAGCCATTGTCCTCTGAGTTTTATTTTTAACTTCAAACTTTTCTATGGGTCATGTAAAAAAGCTGAATAATTCTATTTTCATTTAGGAGGAGATTACAAGAGAAGTGGTCTGATACATTTTAGATTAGAGACCCTTCCCTAAAAACAGAGGCTGCCACACCAAAGAAAATCCTCTTTTCCCCAGTACTGTCAGCTGGGCCCAGTTCTCCACCAAGTACATTTTCAAGAATTTTTGCGCTAAATCCAGAGTTCTCCAACATGATGCTGCTAGGAATTTAGATTACTCTCCCTCTGTCAGTACTAGGATTAAGGAGTCGCGAAGGTAGTCTGTTATCATAGTGATACTACTCTGATACGGAAAAATACCCCACATCTGTGTTTTCGTTCTCCAGCTTGAGACATACCTGTAGGAAGTCAGTTTGTGATGACATGTTTGGGCAAACCATGCCTTATCTGCATGCTTTTTTCATGTATCATCCTGATCTGGTAACTTGAATGCCATAACCAGAAAGCTATGTTAATTGTACGTGTTTTTAAGTCAGCGTAGTCCGAAACATACTCCTCAAAACTATCAGCCTCAAAAGCTCGCTGCTTGTCTGAGAAGCCGGAGATGGTCCATCTCTCTTAGAGGAATCACATTGCTTTTTTGTACCAAGAAGGATCTCCAGCCAACGTAATCTTAGCCTCATGGATATTACATATTTCTGTTTCCTAAAATAAAAACCACTAAGTATATGAACTGGTACTGTAAACACAAGCACAAGTCAAAGAGTTCTACTGTTGCTGGACTCCTCCTCCCACTCGACTTCGGCAGTCAGCAAAAACGCTTATTCAGTATTAAGTTACAGTAAAGAATTGTTGACCCTGGTGTAATTGAGTGCAAAGAGAAAGTCAAGTCAATGGGGTTTGCTTCAGCTCATGACATTTCAGATAATGCCTCTAAATTTGTTTGTATCATAAAAATGAAAGTATTTGTTAAAAACAGTAATGCAGAGAGTCTGTACAAGCCTCTTCATAGAGTAGTTTTTATTGAAGCTCACAGTTGAGTTAGCATTATTTCCTTCTAATTCGGGCTTCCTTCTAAATACCGTACTTTAACAAACGTAAAGCCCAGTGCTTTACACATTTCTCTTGAACTAAATGTCTCCGAAGAATCACGGGATGTAAGCATTTACCAATACAAAAGCACGCACTCAGAGATCCTGGGCAAAATCCAGGCACCACTGCAGTAACGAGTAACATTCCCATTGGAGACAGATTCTAACCCTCTAGGTCTTTGCTATATATGGGTAATGAAAAATTATCTTGCTACTTCTGTATTAAGTTTTTAGGTACACTATTCTAAGAAACTTAGATCTTAGTGAGGCCCATTTACCACTTCCCTTGCTAGATAAAAACAAGTGTTACTTCAGAGTTCAGTATCATCCAGTTTCAGGTATGTTTGTAATTGCTGGAATATGCAACTGGACGCCAGGTCAGAGACGCCCCTAGCCTGTGCACGGGGGTAGGCATTCGCTCTAATATCTGCAATTTTACCATAAAACTTAAGCACAGAATTGCCTGCACTGAGCTCTGGGAAGAACACGAGCCACTCGCAGTTAGGGGTTCTCTTAACTGTGCAGCGATATGTTCAATAATAAGTTCGAGGGGATCAGGACATGGAAGTGGCATAAAAATTGAGAAGGTTTTAAATAATCTCTGTCATCATTAATGTAAGACAATTAAAGGCATAACAATTTACCTTTAATCATGAGATATTTTTCATCTGCGTGAAACACATTGAAGTGGGCTACGTTTAAACTAGTTCTGTCATTCTTGCCCTGGCACAGTGTTTTGCAGCAGTTTTCCATACCTCAGCCGTGCAGGGCTGTGGGGCTTGATGTTTGAGTTCTCGTAAAACAGGTAAATTGGGGTGGCTCTAGGGCAGCACTGGTCAGAAACAGGAAGAGCAGGAGCGGTTTGAGACGGTACCTGCTCCTGCTGCTGCTCTGCGGGACATTATCATCTGGCAGCTGCAGGAACGGTAGAGGATGTCTGAGCATTGCTCATCTACTTCAGTGCAAAGTTACTTTCCTAATTGATTTTTTTTTTTTCCCCCGCAGAGTTACTAAGATGTTACCTAGTTACCAGCTAATCACAGCCTGGTAACCACTTGGAGAAATCCAGATTTTTATTTACGACAAGGTAAGTGACCCTAAATAAATCAGCCTGGTGACACTTCAGCTGTCCAACTGTAAGGCAGGATGAGATGCCCCACGAAACGTATTTGAAATGTTCAGACAAAAACCGCAGTATGAAATTAATTATGCTTAGTCTTGACAACACTAATTCAATTTAAAATATGCTTCACTGGTTTAAAAATAAATTTTCAGATTCCCTGCGACTGCAACCCAGTCCTGAAGCTATTTAAGCCTTGCGCTGCCTATCCCGTGCCTGATTTTCTGATGTGGTTGTAAGAGTACTATTAATAGACCAGAAGTGGGGTTAAAAAAAAAAAAAAAGTGAAATTACCTATTTCTGTAAACACCCGTGTTTGTTTATTTGCTGCTTCATTTTTAGAGAAGCGCTGTCAGAAGTTTAGTTTTCTGACGGGGATTAATCTTCCCCTTTTGTGACTCTGGACCATCCATCCCTGCCCGCCTCCCCCCCATTCCGGCGCGGGGTTGCTAAGCGACATGTTCTTCTCTTCTGTACTTTAGCAGAGAGGAACAGATCAAAGACACCCACAGTCCTGAATTATTTTATAAATGAATTTAAAGAGACACTCTCCCGTGCTGTATTATGTAGGGGGAGATCAAAAGTTGCTCTATATACTGAGAGTATCTGGAGAATTAAACTGACGTCTTCTGGAAAATAAAAATGCTCTCATTACTCAGAACTATGTAATATTTACTTTTTTTTTTTTTCCTTTTGGCTTTTTCAGAACTAGACTATGAATTTATGCTAATTAACGTTTCTAGTTTTATGGCAGTCAAGACATTGAACGCAGGCCAGGCTGCATGTTTGTACGACTTTCAAAAGTAAGGTTTTCTGTCGTCGAGTGACAAGCTTGCTGCTTTTTGAAGTCTTTTTTTTTAACTTTTTGTCTCTTGCAACAGAGTTGCCATGATTCAAACCCATTTAATTCTCTAAATTTTAAATGCTCTCCTGACTTTAAAGGTGAGAAAATCGCAGGGTAAATTTCAAGTGATGCATCTTTAAAAGAATAAATGCAGACGAGAAAGTAATCTGTGTAAAACCAGGCAAAAACCCTAAGACGTGAATATCTCAGATCTTTGCAAAAAGAATGAAAACCAAATGTGGATAACCTTTTAATTAAAACTCCGTGATTATGTAAGTTTAAAGGTTACCTCTTAGCAGAGCAGCGCTTAGCTGGCATCAGCTCAGGTCTGCTCTTCTGTACGCGCCGGGAGGTTTGTCAGAGCCCACCGGCCGTTCAGGCAAGCGTTTCCTGAAACAGAAAAGGGAGGAATGATTTGCCCTCAGATCTACTCAGTTTCAAGCACCATCAGCGCTGTAAAAAGAAAAAAAAACCCCAGCTCTTAGTAACAAAGCACAAGAACTTTTCAGGACTTTCGTTTCCAAAGACACCATCGCCGCACAGCCTTATGGACGAGGAGAGGAACACAAGTAACTTGCTTAAAGCACCTACCCAAGCGAGCGAGACAGATCATTTATGTGGAAAGCAAAACTCCAGGGTGCAAAAAAAATCTCAGATTTTGAAAATTGCAGGCAAAATTCCTCCCATGTGCAAACGTTGTGACCAGCCACCTTACCTGCATCAAATGCCTCTTTCAAAGCAGCTGCAGGGGCTCGCTTGCACAAAGAGGTGCTCGTGCAACTCCAGGCACAAACGGGCCGGCGCCAGGCGTGAAGGGCGCATGGACGGTCTGGTCTCGCTCTCTTTGCTGCGCGCCCAGTCGCAGAGCAGAGCTAGCTCCTTGCTCCTGTCCTGTGCCTGCAAATCTCACATAAAATTGAGGGTAGATGAGTGAAACCTAATACCTTCTAGGTCCGTAAAGGGATTAACCTCACGTAAATCTTCACCCCAAAAAATCAGTGTTAGTTTTTATTTACATGCATTTTATTTTCCAATAAGAAAACAAGCTGCCTTTTTTTATTTCTCTGCGTCAGTGGAAGTCTCCTCAAAATTCTAATTGCTTAGATTTGGCATTTAAAATCCACTTACTACCGCTAACCTATATTCTGCTAAAAGCATGTATTTCAGCAAAGGGCTTAGCCAGCTTTTCCATTTCATTACTAGCTATCTATTACACAGGCAAGATGTGTGATCCACCCTCACTGATACAGTGTTTTACCTATAAACATCTTGACCACCACTGTGTTGTCAGCAGTTAGCAGATTCGGTGTGTTTTGGCTGAATTTCTGAAGGGGAAAAATGTGACTTGCACTCTAAATATTTTTTCTGGAGAATAGATTCCTCAACAGACTATGGGCATCTTGTACAAAATACAAGTAAACATTCGGAAAGCAATTTAATGCTTCTGGTGGGTATTGGCTTGCCAGCCTTGGAAACCGAAATCCCCGGGACGGGCGGCAAAAGCATGGCTCCAGCACTGCGCACTCCGCAGACCGGCCGGCTTCCTGCCGCGCCACCGCTCCTCCTGCGCCGCTGCAACGATGGGGAAAGCCGTAATGCCCGCTACGGACGGGCGCGTGGCTTGTTACTGCACGCATTTCTGGCGAGGTTTATTTAAACATCCTGACCGCGCTTTGCTCAGAGAGTCAGTTCGATCGAGCTACCGTTTAAGGTGAAATGTTCTGAAGTGGGGATGTCATAGGAAATTTAGTTAGTATTTATTACTAGGTATTTTACTTAGGATTTTGGTTAATGACGGTAAGTAACTTGGAATCGCTGCTCCTCTTTACTTATTTATGGCCTCAAGTTGCATCAGGGGAGGTTTAGGTTGGATATTAGGAAAAAATTCTTCATGGAAAGAGAAGTGAGGTGTTGGAACAGCCTACCCAGAGAGGTGGTTGAATCGCCGTCCCTGGAGACGTTCAGAAAACGTGTAGCCGTGGCACTCCAGGACATGGTCTAGTAGGCATGGTGGTGTTAGGTTGACAGTTGGACTCGATGATCTCGGAGGTCCTTTCCAACCTTAGGGATTCTGTGATTCCACGATTTCCAGGATGCTGCAGAACCATCTGCTGCAGCTGGATCCCAGATGTGAGCAGCCAAGGCAGAGGCTTGTGTCTAGGAACAAGAGACGATGCTTTTGGTACGTGGGAGGGTGTTGGAGGCCGCTGAGAACATTAATAATGTTACTCCGCGTTTCTACAGTGCTTTGCCCGCTTAAAGCACCACATAGGTTACCAGTAATTAGTGATCTGGATGTTTCCGAAATGATCAGCAGTATCATTTACATTGTCATTAAAATACAATTAGCAGCCCTTTGGGCTGAGCGCTGTCATTCAGAACAGTCCAGTGGACGGTTTGTGGGCCAGACCTGGACAAGACCAGGATTGTGTCCGCTTTTCCTCATCTCCGACTGCACCAGCTCGAGGAGCACTTCGCCCCAGGAGTGGCGGCCGTGCCCACAGGACAGACATGGAGAGCCATTATGCCACTGGAAAGGCAACGGCACAAAGTATCCCTTGTGTCCAGCCCGCTGCACTGAAAAGCCTGGATTTTGCAGAGCTCATTTCAGCCTGCGTGCAGATTCAAGCAGGCACAGCCGCGCAACTTTATAATTTGCAATTCAAATCAACGTATTTATTTATTTATTTATTTATACTTGACTTCTAGAGCAGAGCTTTGTGCAGCAAGAGTCGCGGGGATTGAAATAAGGGCAGTACATGGCAAGACAAAAAAAAAAAACAAACAACAAAAAACCTGAGCTACCTCCATCTACGGATGACGTGCCGGTAGACCACGCTGGCGTGTGTTTGGGTAAGACGAAGAATTTAGTTACTGCAGCAGACTGAAAGCGAAGGTCTGGCTTGGATAGTGTTCCCAAGCCTGGCATCCATCTCCCACATTTAGGTGGCTAAATCTGTCACTTGCATGCCTTACATACTCGTGTTCATTGCATAAATGCCAACAAAAGTGACATGTTTTTGAAGCGTTAGAAGTGTAAGTAGCTGCTCTGCTGAAATGGCCACAACATATATTTTTAGCTCCTGTGCGCTCTTCCGATGATACCACTTGCAAATGCATCGCGCTTGTTGTAGCATCTAGCTATAGCAGCGGGTTAGTATCTGTGATACTACTGACGCTCCTGCAAAAAGCGCTGCAGAATATACTTTAAATACTGGCTTTTTGTACGTCTCGCACAACTATTCATTAATACCAAGGGAACAGCCTGCTACTGTTCCAGGTTTTTCGAAGAACCAGTGCTATCGCTCTCCACCAGCTCCTGCTGCCTGCTTCATAATGCATTTGTTTATGCTTTTACTCTTGAAAATTCAAATTTACAACTGAAAATTTTCATGCTTTTGTTTTTTAAAAAAATAATTAAAGGCAGCGAATGGACCTGATGTAATCTCTATACTGTGTGCCACGGCTAAGCGTCCGCTGCTGTGAAAGCGCTGCTTGTTCTCTGAAAGGAGGAATTCTTTCAGACTGCGTCACTTGCCCCCTCCTCTGCGAGGCCGCTTTTCCCATACACGCGGAGGACTCGCTGCCGGACATTTTCCTGCCCTAAAAGTTCGCTGGGGCAATATTGTCGTTTACCCCATGTTTGCACAGGGCCTGGCTCCTAACGGGTTGGCCTCTACGGACAATCAAAACCGGCCCGTGTGAGCGCAGCAGTGGCTCTGCTGAAGTACGATGGCTTTTTCATCATCTCTTCTCTGAATTGGTCCCTGGACTACAAAGTGTTTCATCTCAACATGGGCTTCACAACAGGCTTTCGGAGAAGTTCTTTTCTCTTCCTCTGCCATTCACCTAGCAAGTGGCGTGCTTTCAGATATGTCCCGTCCACAAAAGATTTCAGTGTTGGCCCGGCGTGTTTTACTGGTATTTGAATGGTCTAAAGAAATTATTTGGAAAGCAGCAGATGCTCTGGAATAGAGGGAAAGAGGAAAATAATAAGACTCGAAGAGGATATTAACGGGTCAACTGGCCCAAGAAAATAGGAAAAAAGTGCAACTCAGAAGTGGTTGCCAACAAGCAGCCTTCTAACACCCGCCCAGAAGATAGCGCAGCTCCTCGTGATCCTGGTTTTGCGGTGTTACGCCTTCGCTCCCTCTCTCTGCGTTCACCATTCTACACGAGAAACGTCAACTGTTGCCCGGTTCATTCAAATACAATACACTTCCCAAACCTGCCTTTTTCAAACACGTGAAATCCATATTGTCTCAGGAGGAACAAGAGACCAGGTACTCGAAAACGTGACGTGGGCTTTGTCGTAGCCCCAGCTCTTGGGACAGGCGCTCCAGGGCAACCGTTTGGCAGCGCTTTGCCTTGGTAATTGTTAACGATACAAAAATAATTGTCTGTCTGCTGGATAACGGACAACACACCAAAACACAGGCCAACAACCATAACGGGAGAAAGTATTACAAGGAGCTCACAGCAAAATTAAGCTGCCAAGTATAATTCCCAAATAACATGAAGCCACTGAAAAAAGAGACTTTGTTCCACCGCTGGTGTCTTTGCTGGGCAACGGAAAGACTCCGAGTACGCTAGAACTCAGGAGGATTTTGGAATTTTGAGAAAGACTGACAGTTCTTAAATCATTTACTGTCATTAACGAAGGGCCAGGAATGTGAGAAAATCCCTGAAGAATTAATCAGGAATCAACAGCAGTTTGTCTTGATAGTAAAGGCAGATGCATGAGATCAAGCAGCTTACCACAAAATGGCTCTTGACTAAGAGTGGAAAACGTTTTGAGGAAGAACACGCTTTGGATAAACCTACATTCTGTTAAGGTAAATTAAAGAAAAAAAAAAGCAAATGCCCGTAGGAGGGGAAAAAAAAGACAAGACTTCTTCCTGTACGGTCACCACCAGCACACATTTGCATGAGGCAAGCGCAAGGAGAGCCAGCATCCTAACTGCCACAACAGCATCCCTACCTTAGATGGGCAAAGGAGAAGTAGGATTTACGGTCAACTCTCACAAATCGTGAAAGGTCTACTAGGCCAGCTTGTAAGGGAGAACGAAAATACAAAAAAATCAGTGGACTGCAGTTTCTCGTGCATCTCTTACAGTCTTTGCCAACGGTCCTCACGGCAAAAGCAGTGGCTTAAGCTAAGAGAGACGGAGAGCTTGAGAAAGGCAGAAATTCTACATGGCCGACATAGAAACAGCACTGAAAGGCAAATTAAGGTACTGCAAAGTGATCAGCCACCAAAGTTCATGTGGCCAGTGAGAAAGCGCAGAATAATATTCTACTTCCTCGCCCCAGTCCGCTGCAGAAGTTCCACGCTGTAGCAAACAGAGCGGATACGTACACAGCCAACAGAAAAAGTTTCAGACCGGCGAAAAGGTGCAAGTCATATTCACCAGGTATCGGTGCAACTGGTTTCTCACAACTTGGATTTAAGGTGGAAGTTGAGTTTTAAGTTAAGTTGACCTGTTAAGAGTGGAGAAATGCTTGATGGATGGGAACAGATCAACCAGAAAGTAAAGATTTCAGGAAAGTCGTCTTTGCAAAGAGAAAGTTTTACAAAAGAAACTTTGAGAATCGATATTACCTAATTGTTGCTGGAAGAATAATATTCCTTCTTGTAGACTAAGAAAAAATTTAACAGCAATAAATCTACTTAAGCTGACTGATCACCTATGGGTTTCTGCAATCTTATGTCTTGCTGAAAGCTGAAAAAGGAAGAAGTGCCAAAAATAGACCGAAACTCCTCTAAGGGCTGATGCTGATGGAGAGACCGATAAGCATGTAAATGACTGAGGTGTCTCCCATACGCACAGGTTTGCAGTATAAATTTTGTGTGGTTGTGTATGGTTTAATTGCAGCAACCTAAGATACAGGAAAGGGATGTCTCACCTGGTAGCAAATACTGTGATACAACATTAGAGCAAGACTACAATGAGTAACAAATTTTGTCCCCTTAGGTTTTTTAAAACCTAAGTAACTCTTCTTCAATTTCTACTATTTTTGCAAGTAGTTTAGACTAAGTGGCAGGCAGAACTTAGAAAGAAACCCAACAAACAAAAGGAAATCACTTGCGATAACACACAGACTGAGGAGGAAGGTAACTCAACCTGCGAAAGTGTCCCAGTACAATTTTCCTGGTTTTATATAAATCACAAGAATATTCTGCAAGCTTCTGTCAGCAAAATTTTGAATGGGTACGTACGCAAGCAGCACACCACGAGAGCGACAAGGGTCAGTTCTATTGCTGCGTGCCATTTACCCCTACTACAGTCAAATGCTCCAGACGACAGGGAAGGGAAAGGCAGCTCATAGCCACAGCTAACATTAGCGTTTATTGGATGTTTATGTGCAAATGTCTGCATTTACATGTAGTACCGAAATTAGTATGAGACATAATTCACTTTGAGCACTCAAGTAACAACGCAGAAAAGTATCTTGCCCACGGCATGAGCCCGCAGCCGCTCACAGACCTGGCGGTAAGGAGGAGGGCTGGCAGTTCTCCTCCTACAGCAGCACGAACTGGGAAGTTCTGGGGTAGCAGCTCCAGGGTGAGACACGCCAGGGTGAGAAAGGAGGTGAAATATTAAAGGAAATAATGTAAAATAAGTATTTTCCATACATATCTATCAATTATTCCCAGGCAAACGTACCCGTGCAGGTTACTGTGGATAGCCTATTCCATGGCCTACATCCGTATTCATCCACAGCCTGCATCCGTGGGACCAAGTTTCGTTAAGAGAGGAATCAAGACTAAAATGGTAACATCCATCTCCATGTTCCTGCCCTGACATGGTTATTCGTTAGGAATTCTTCCTAATGACTGTTCAGTTCCTTCCTTCTAGGGAGACACTCCTTATTCTCTTCTATTCAGGTTGGATAATGAGTCACTGACTTTAATATTAATCTTTATTAACCCTTCCCTTCCACATCCACATCTGGCAACAGTGAAACGTGCTGTGTCTCAGCGCTGAGAAAGCAAGCTCTTCAACGCCTTCTCCTCCGCTGCACCTTTCCCTGATGATTCCTGCAGGCTTTCTGCCGCTGATTGATGAAAAAAATACTGTTTGTCTTCAGGCCTTTGGTTAACTGCTCTTTAAGGCTATCCCAGTCTACCTGTTTTCCAGTGGTTTTTTTTTGCTTTCCATAAATTACACTTCTTTTCTGTTGCCTGCTTGTCTGGCCAAAGTTTTAGCTGCAGCAGAAGAGCTATTTGCGTGCAATAATGTCTTGAAGCACCTTGTCTCCCCTTCCGTTCTCCCTCTCGCTTCTCTTCTCTTTTGGGAAGGGAGGGCCATGTTTGTGGCTGGGCACGTGAGCCCGGCAGCATTCAGCTCTGCTGTCTACCGAATGCCGCGGAAGCATGGGGACGTTACAGCCAGGCTTCTGGCGGCAGATGCTTTTGACTCAAACAACCACCGAACCCAAGTAAACTAGGAGATATTTTATTTATACGTGATTTGCCATTCCCAACACTATCGCACCTAACTATCCTGTCAGACAATTAATGACTCGAGTCTTGAATTCTTTTTCAATCAGCTATTGCTCACTTCTTCAAGACTAATGAGAAAATGGCCTGTCCTGGTTCAGATCAAACTTTGTGCTGTTTGGTTAGAGCACTGTGTATGTGTAGGCTTTTTATGTGCTTCCTGTACAGCAATACTTCTTGTCACCAGATTTTGGTGTGGTTTGGCGTATTTGGAGTTCTAATGTTTTTTCTCCTGGATCTTCCTCCCTTCCGTTAGCACTGTTGGTCATCAACACATGGTTCATGTGTCTTTTTCAAAGTGTTCTACAGTGTTTTTTATTATTTTGCTGTTATCGTAACACGTGCCTACTCTTAAGGGAACATCTAAGGGGAAAGTAGTTTGGAAAGAGATCAGGCTATTTACTTCAGAAACCACACTCTCAGATGATTACAAAAACAGATTTCTTGGAAGAAACGTATATTTCTCATTGACTGTTTCCACAGCTTTTTCAGTATTCTTTATTTCCCCGTCCTTATGCTGTACCAGACGGTCTCGGATACAAACACGCACGGCGCAGCCTCGCGCCGGCACTGCACTGCCTGCGAGCGAGCCAGCCCACTCCCCAAGGAACAGCTATTCCCCGGTGGGAGTATTTGCTGCAGGTGCCAATCCAGCCCGACTGAAGCCTCATTACCACCACAGTTTTTCCTGATTAATAAAATATTAACGTGAATGTACGGCATGTGCAGCTTGACACCTGTGTAGCAGAGTTATTCACAGGCGACGGTGCCGCTTCAGCGACAACTTCTGAAGCTTGGGCATGCTCCTAATCTTGCTTTTTAAAAAATAACTTCATCTGGCTGAAACCGAAGACAGGCAATCCCTGTTTTTGTTTTTTATTCTTTTTCCCCCAATAGCGTATACTGATGCTCGCTCGGCAGTCACGGCAGGGGTTCGGCAGGCCGTGAGGTGCCAGCCGCCTCTTTACATCTCCCCGAGGCGCACAGGCCACCCCGAGCACCGGGAAGTTCCACCGGCAGCAGCAAATAGTTCGGACGAGGCAGGGCCGGCCCGTAATTAGGGCTCCAAGCGCCGGCCATGGCCGCCGTTCCCGCC
>VWZZ01008359.1:1625437-1719824 GCA_013399095.1 Psophia crepitans | reverse complement strand
AGTTTCAGTTCTAGTCAGAATAATTAGCTATATATATATTTTTTTTGTCTTTGTATAATTCCAGTACAACATTGTGTATTGTGACATGGATGCTGTCAGAATGGATGTTGATGGCATTTTTGTAACCTGTTGCTTTGTGTCACCTCATTGGAAGTTAGCAGCTATGGTACTTAATGTAAACAAAACAAACTTAACTTGAAAGTAAACACACTGGATTGCTTACCTGTGAAGAAGTCACTGTCAGCAAAACAGCAAATGCACCCACACATGCTTTTTATTCATTCACCCTGGGGCCTGCCATCACCTGTCAGGGTACCACGCTGTAGTTCAGTAGCTCCAGCTACTTCCAGAAGCCTGAAAATCTCCTTTACATGATATTTGATGTTTTTTTTTCTTTCAAAGCATTATTCTGCTAACAAGTAAACAGGTGTATATTCCTTTAATATCTACATCATCTTATTGGTTGCAATGGAAAACTTCCTTCAAACTATCCCATATATATTATGCAAAACTGCATAGACTTAATCCCCCAAATAAAACAGGTCCTTGTGGAGGGTACTGAAGAAACATGACCCTACCTCTGATTATTAAATGGGTGTGATATGAATCGCCACCTCCCTCCCTTGTCTTTTCATGTATCTATTTCCACAGTTTCCACTAAGTCCAGGCCAGAAGCAGAGATGCTGTTTCTCTGTATATGATGTATAGAGAAGGATGCAAAAGGACAGAGAGCCCTGTCTTCAGGGAGTGGATTGCTAACAAGGAAGGCTTCAGTTGTACGTATTTATTTCTATTTTCACCAGTGCACCTCAACTGGAGGGCTTGCCGTTTCAGTAGGAACAGCAAAGCTTTGTCTGGCCTAATTTGAACAGACGACAGAATTATAAATGACCACTTGACCATTCAGCCCTTGCCTTCACGCTTTCTTTTTTTCTTTAACGTGTTTCAGCGTTTTGCTATGTTTACTCAGAAAATGTGTTCACATCCCCCTAGAGAACTAGCGGGGGAGAAACCAAATACAAGTATTCTTGCTTTCTCATCTACTGCCCCCTCCCTCCTGCTGGCCATTGCCCATTGAGGCTACATTTATTCTGTACCATAGACCAGAATAAGCAGGTTACTTTTAAAACATTGCTGTGCACACAAAATATCACAGCATGAGCTCGCTGTAACGGAAGCTTGGCCGAACATGACAGGGTACAGGATTGCTGCAACGATGCCAAAATTGCATTATTGCAAATGATTCTGCCTGAGTTGCCTGAACTGACTAGACAGGTTTTGAATGCATGTCAAAAAATTATTCCTTTTGCACAGTAACAGGTATGTATTTTTCCTTTAATAGCTACTTAATCACAAAATCAATTACAATGAAAACTCCTTCAGAAAAATGCCTTCACCTATTCCATCTAGTACACAAAACTGCCTAACTGGGTGTGTTGGGATGGCAATGGAAACCACCTCTCTCAGAGTTCAAGACATAAGCAAAGCAATGAAAGAGTCTGGGAGACAGTGTGGTTCAGAAGACTCATGCAGAGCTTTTCAGCCTGAATCAACACGTCATACTTTTGGTTTTACCTTATCACTCTCTTTGAAAGCAAGTCCAAAAGAACAGTAGTTTGGACGCATACTACATGCCGATATGGTTTCCAGCACTCATCAGAAATAAAACTCTTAAGTCATCGCAGCTGTAAAGCTGGCTGAAGCTTCAGGTTTTGTAATAGGTTTTTTTTTTTAATTGTGGGTTTCATGCCTATAGCTCTGCTGACACCATAGATGCTCTATATTGATCTGCTGCTCTTACAGAATCTACTGACCCAGATGCATGTAAAAGCAGCCCTGCACAGTGAGTGACCATTAATGGAAACTAGGACAGGTTTTGGCCTTGTCGCCTCGTGCTGTGTGTGCTGCCATGGGAGGAACAAACACATAAACCTAAGGAAACATCTCAGAAGAGCTAAGAAGTTTTGAGCGCCACGTGTGAAAGCACTGTCTCTCCTAGCATGCCCTGTGCAATGGGCATGACATACTTGGGTCTTCAGAACCGTTTCCTTCCACCCTCACATAAGGATTAAGAACAGGTTGGGAAGACCTACTTGTGCTTTACTTCATTTGACACGTTTTTTTCCTGCACCTAACGATGACAAAGTTGCCCCTTGTCAAACATTCAACATCATAATCTTACGCACTAAAAACGGTCCTTCCCTCCCTCCTCGTTCAGTTCATTAACCACAGAATCACACCACCTTCCTGCCACCCTTAACTTTTTAAAGGGCTTGTATGAAAACAGTAGTTTCATTCAAGGCAGGCAAAGCTGTTGCTTTCAGCCATTTCTTGTGACAGGGCAACATCGTTATTGCAGTCAAACTGGATGGGAGCGGGGAGGTTTGAGCTTTACTGCTGCTGCCGTGGGCAGCTGTGGTGGCTGGAAAGCAGCTAGGAAGTCTCTCCGTTTTCTTATATTTTCTCTCTTAATCTACAAATATTCTCAAGAAGTAGAAGCACGGACTAATATCCTGATACTAGTTTTGGCCTGGATGCTGAGGAAGTAGTAAAGGGCCAAAGTTACAACCTAAGAACGTAACTTCAGAGAAACTGAAGAGCTCAAGGCAGCTAAACAGGTGCTTATTAGCTAAAATTTAACATAGCGGCAATAAAAATTCAAGATGTTTGTGCAACATTTAAACACAGAACCCAATGCACAGTTACAAATGCCCCCATGTTTGCACTCCACATACGCAGCGCTGCTGCTTGTTTGTAAAGGTGAGAGGCCAAGCAGAGAAATAGCCTCTCAAATGCCCTTGATCTGTCAGAGTTGATCCTTAGACAGGGCTGCTTGTTTCACACTTAAGACACTACACAGACTTCACAGTTGAGAAAAAAACATCATAGAAAAACTGCACTCCTACAGAATGGTGACTTGGCCAGAAACATTCTGAGTCATAATCATCTTGCCCTTATCCATGAGCTACAGCCCAGAAAAAACAGTGGAGATAAGATACCTGCTTGAACAAGGGTCTGGTATTCAAGCTGTATCTTGCTTCCATATACATCCTAAAAACCTGCAAACTCAAATTGCCTTCAATTCTTACAGTTAAAAACCCCAAATCTACTAGCTCCAGATTTCCTCGTTAGAAAGACTTAATACACATGACACTAGTTATTCATGGGTTTCTGAGTGTCCCATTGGTTAAATTAGCAAAGTACTGGTGTCACTGTCCAGCAAAGCACTTCCAGAGACATTGTAAGAGTTTCACAAACACTGATGAATACACTCAAAATTCCTGGGAGCTCTGTACACCTCAAAATATCACACCGTTTTGGATACCTACTTCCCCACAAACCCTTGATGTCCACACACATCAATAACGTGGAAGTCTCCACTTATTTCCCAGCCCCTCAAAACCCAACAACTTCTATATAGCACAATGCTTTGGAGCAGTAAAATTATATATAAAAATCTCGTTTCTAGATCGCTGTTTGTCTGAGCAAAGCACTGTTTAGCATTTGAATTGCTCGATGGTAAGTAAACTGTTCCGTGCATCAATATTGGTTAAATGCGTTCTCTACAAATTAAACACGAGGTGTCATGGTGGTTTTCTCTCCCCACGGTGTCCCACGGGAACAAGCAGACTAAAGGAGTGGGAAGTGCCTTGCCGATACTAAAAGGTATGTGCTTAGAAAGCATAAAAGTGCTGAGTGAACACACACTGCTAAAACTCTCTCCCTCCACCCAGTTAAAAAGGCAGACTCCATGGCAGAAAAGTAGTTCCTATGTTATCAAACACGACTCTCTTTTCCCCATCTAATAGGGCACTTTTTGACATTTAAAAACCTGTTTTGTTTCCTTTTCAAAGACACTTTTCATGTATCAGATCTTTCCAAAATATTAGTGTAAAAACCCAAAATCCTCACTGCTCAAATCCTAAAGAAAACATTTTGAATGTGACACTGCATTTTAGCACTGTTTTCATTTAACACACTGAAAATTTTGAAGAAAATATTTTTCATTTGATGAACCCCAAATGAGCTCTCCTTTTGATTTCCCGTAACTGTCAACAAGCTGAAAACTCCAGAACTGTACAGCAGAAGGGTGAAGCGCCCTGCAGTGCCTTAAACCATCAGGGAAATTCCAACAAAAAGGGAAATACCTGCCTTAATGCCACTCAGATTTCACAGAATGTAACTCAGAAATGATAAAGTCTAGTTCAGCAAAGTTAAAGGGTAAAATACAGCTTGTACTGCGTTAAGTCAGTAGTAGTAAATTTAAAAACAATGAAAAAAACCACAGAAACCAACCAGCCCCCAACTCCCCAGATTCTTCTGCTTATCCCTTAAGTATATGGAAGGAGTTTCCTGTCTTCCTCCCCAGGTACCTCCAAAGATGGATCTGAGCACACTGACCACGTTCAGACTCATCTGGCTTTTTCTGTACAACTTAGCAGCTACACAGAAACTCAGCTTCAAAAACCCAGTTGTGAAGCCACCTCTCTTATCTCAGAGATGAAGCATGGGTGCTTCCTCCAAGACCTCCGCATGCCAAACTCCACAAAGTCTAAAGACTCTCAGAACTGATGCCTCCTTTTGGGCAAACACAAACTGTCTGCTGAAGGCTAGAATAAACTTGCAAAGAATATGAATACTGGCTTCGTATTTCAGTAATTAACCAGGGAACAAAGGTGCAAGTAACCACTGCAGTGCCTTTCATGGAATCAGACGTTCTTCCCATGAGAAAATACAGTGGCTCTAATTTTTCAATATGAGTTTAAAAGACCTTTTTAAAAGTTTCCTAATCCTGTACTTAAAAGTCACAAAGCATCTATGTAAGAGTAGCTTCAGACTTTATTTTCTTAGTCATTCACTGGACTTCGCTGTAGAGTGAACACTCTTCAAGGCAGGTATGGACGCTTACTAGAGAGAGTGGGGAAGAGATGTTAAATGTGAATCAGAGGATACATCAAGCCTTTGGAGGGTTGGGCTTGACCTTTAATAATAGGACAGGCAGTGAGACATGATTTCCCCCCAATAAAGCTATGTATACGGGTTGAATGGATGCAGTTATCATGCAGGTGTGCTGGTTCAAATGTTTCCTAAGAGAGAAAGCAATCAAGAACCATTGTTTCTTTCACTGGGTAAGACAAGAATTCATTTCTTAGTGATTGCTATGGCAGCCGGAGTCTTCAGCTTGGGATTCGTCACTTCTTCACCCGTTTCTGTATAAGACTACGTTTAAATGACAGGTGTACAACCTACATACTTTTCGCAGGCATAAACAATATATACTAAATGTAAAAATACAAATAGACACATAACAAACACACGGAAGAAGCACTTGTAAGGACATTTACAATAAATGGCACTAAACACCTTTATTAAGATTTTAAATTTGTCTTTTATGAAAAATGAATAGGATTCTTTTTTCCCTTGTACGCAGAGGAAGAGCAAACTAATGGCAAAAATCAAGAACGCTTTTATTTCAATACCGTCTTTGTAGCCACAAAGATACAACTATTTAACAGACAAGAAATACCGTTTATTGCAGACTTTAAGCTGATTCATGTGAAAAAGGCACTATGACACTTAATCAAACTAGACGATTAAATTTGTCTAAATTAAGTGATATTATATATTATATATAATACATATATTATATATAAAATCACACGGCCATGTGAAATAACAGAACATTTTTGTGACAAAAATCATTGCATCTTCAAAAATAATATTTGCTGGAAGGGATGTTTCCTTTTCTCCCCTTTTTGCCTCCAGGAATCCACTTTTCCAAAAGATTTATAAAGGAACAACAGCTTTTTACATAAGGAAAAACTGACATCGGGGATTGACACACAAAGAAGTCTAGATTATACACTGTTCTTTTGATGGGTTAAGTTACAAACAAAAAAAATGCAAGTATATTAAAAAAAATAATGTACTGTGAATGGTTTCACAGCTGCCTACAGCAGATCTGATCACCTCTTTGAGCTGAGTTGTGTTACTATTTTCTAGATATTCCTTCTTGTGCAATATTATAGTTCATCACAAGTGTAGTATTGATAAAATCAATGTACAGAGTATTATTTTGCTATAAACAGCATCATTAGTAATAAAACATCTTGAGAGGGATGCAGGAGAGCGCCTATGTCAGGCTGCTGCACGTTCTTTAAACATTTCCTCCCTGCTGGCATCAAGGACTGAACTAAACATCCTGCAGCTGAATGCACGACAAGAAAGACTGAGCCAAAAAGACATAATTGCAAACTACAGCAAGAGCTGGGATTCAGAATCTTATTATTAATCAAGTTTTCAAATGCTTTTTTATTGTTGACTCAGCTTCCCTCACAGGAATCACAAAGATATGTTCCACTTTATTGGTCATGGAATGGTTAATTCCATAAAGCCAAGACTCATCTTTGGGTGTAAATAATCACGTGCCAATATTTTCACCTCTCAAGAACCTCCGTTGAATTTCTCAGCTGTTAATTTTTAATGATGAGAAGCCAGCAGCAAGTACTTCTGTGGAGACTACTGTACATATTCTTTATGGTGGCTAGTTACATTTACAATATTATAAGACATTCTCCTGCACTGCTTCCTAGAGCAAAGCTGGATGGTATAATGCCATGGACAATGGAAATAAAGAAAAGAGCAAAGACATTTTAGTGGCTGCTTGCTTCATCAAAGGACTCCACACCTGAATCCGTGGCAGCTGCACTGATTTTTTCTTGTCGCCTTCTCATAATTTCTTGCAGTTCTGAACTACCACTGTTAGCCTATAAACAAGCAAAAAAGAAAACTGGTTTACTCATGGTTTTCAGACACGATGAAGATCCTCTGCCAGCATTCTATAAAGATAGAGGTTTGGAAAAGTTACACTCACTTTGTAGCTCCAGAACTAAAAATGCCCTAAGAATCTTGTTAAATAACATTTGGAACAGGAAAGGATTTACACTATCCTTAAATATGAACCAAAAAAGAACCTGCAGACTATTAAAAGTGTCAGCTTGACTTTTAGCACTGCTGAGCATCTTTAATTCTCACGCAAGCCCTGGGAAGTGTTGGATATTTATGCTGTGACATGGCCTCAGTAAAAGCAGGGTTAAAGCCCAGCGAGTTTGGTTAGATTCCACCCTTGAGTACTTAAATATCACGGCAATCGTATTTAGAAATCAGAGCACATAAACACTTGATGGGTTTAGATTTATGTAAACACAAAATCCATGCAGGCACGTGGGTTTGCACAGCCAGGGCCTAATTAAGGACTGCGATACTTAATCTTAGTATCCCACGTTACCCGATACACCACCGTATATTTGCTGTTCAGAGACACAGGCTTCCAACTTAGAAAGCAGAACTGAATCATATTACTGTATCTGCAACAGTATGGTATTGTGAGGACAAGGCCTTGTTTCACCTTTCAGGGTGAAAAACAGGTCTGCTGATCTAGCTGCAGATTGCTTCATCAAGGTAAACAAAGTTATGAGCAAGGCCAGAACACATACCCACTAGAGCAGAACTTTCCAAAGCGTGCATGACTTGGAATGAGACTACAGGATTATAAAGCAAGAACCATAGCTGCTACTGTGTTATTTGGCACAATATGACTTTCCAAGCTTCCAAACTATCTTCCAAAATAGCCTCTGAAAAAGTAGCAGAAGCTGTTTTTGAGATTTGTCAAACAAATTTCAGGACTGTTAAGGGGAAAGAAATCCTTCAGTTCATTCTGAATTCTGAAAATTTATCCCACTACATAAAAATTAATTTAGATTTATCCCATTATATCTATTACAATGCATTTTCTGATGCCATTACGTGGCGGACACATTATGTGTCCACGGGAAGGGCTGCTAAGATGCTACTGCGAGGTAAATTACCATTGGTCTCTCCTTCCAGAGTGGAAGGGGGTCTTATCATTAACTCCCTGAAGGTAAGGGAGCACTTTCATTTGTCTTAATTCATCTTGTCCTTGCCTACTTGGTTTCAGTTACAGAGAAAGTGTAGCAGTCACCCATTACTAAGTCATGCACAAAAAACATCAGCCGATGTGCGACAACGTGCTTTATCAGAGGTCATGTGCAAATATTTTTTGTGAAAATGACTGAGCAGCCGAGGGTGAAACAGTTTACCTTCCTGATAACATCAATAACAACATGACTGATGAGCTTGAAACGCTGCTGATCTAAACCAGCTGCAATACATCATATGGCACAGCACATCAAGCACATCCTACTCAGGAGCCTAGGGCTGTTCTCGGGAGCACACTTTGTGGAACAGACTGATAGACCTTGGCCTTAGTGATTTACCCAGCTCAGTCCCTAACCAGATCATGAGGTATCAGTAAGCTCCATCACTCAATCCCAATTCTGTGTCTGGGCCGTTCCTTTCACTGAGGTGTCAGAGAGAATAAGCAATTCTTCCAGCCAATTTGGTACATAGATAGAAACAATTTTCTGTTTGAGAGGGATGTGTGCCCATGCTTCCTGTTGATGGAGTAGGATGACAATGAGAATGTGGACCTGAAATGTTTCCTTATGGAGCTGACAAAGGTGGTGCTCAGGACACTGCGTGTCTATGCGTATTTTCTGTAGCACTTTTCAACACCGAAGCTTGAAATGCTCAACGAAAGTTAAGGAAACGGACACATAAAAAAATCGTAATCATGGAGACTGTTAATATTTTCACTTTGTAATGAAGGAGTAAAACCGTACAGATGACCAGCCAAGTTACTATAATGCACTGTACTTGGTATACAGGGTGAGCTTCAACTCTCTGGAGCAACCCCAGAAAAACAGTTCCCAAGGAGAGATACTCTAACAAGTACAGTGTGTGCTGCATCCTGCCTCCTCCTGAGACACCACTGTTTGCCACCACCATTTCCTCTGGCAGAAAGGAGGTGTTTGGCCCTAGCTATGGCCAGCTCTCTGCTGTCTGACACACTAGTCTCACACAGTCTTACCTCTCTGCTTTTGTTTGGCTGGGCCCAGAAAACTGTTAAACCAACCCCAAACGCCTTCTCCACGCTTGCAGTCCATTTATACAGGGACCACAAAACTCCCTTCAGAGTCTTGCTTCCTTGGGTGTTTTAAACTCTGGTGTGATTCAGGGCTGATGGAGTTATCAGGAAAGTAAAGTAGAACAACTGAAATTATGGTACATATTCATGTTTTTCCTCATAAGGGTAAAATGAATAAATTACAACAGCAACTGAAATTCCAATTACAAAACACTGAATTCCCCTGCCTGAGGTAGAACAACACTAAAAGGAAAATTGTAGCTGCATGAAGGTGAAGATGTGTTTGCCTGTATTTGAGAATACAGCCCCAAATCTGAGCGGCCTTGCAGAAATCGTATGAATCCAGAAACAATTGTGGAAGATCCTGAGTGGAAATAACAAATAAAGATGAGGAATAGAGCTCTGCAATGCTAGAGAGTGTGTGGGTTTGCTCTGTCTCTGGTTATTATTGCTATTTGTACTTGACACCTCAGTCACTTACTGCAGCATGACACAAGTACTCCACAAAAGACGCCAGAGAACTTCATTCACGTTTGTCACTGATTAATCATGTAGGACAATTATGGTGGTCAAACCCATAATCCAGTCATTGCTTATAAAAAGCATAAAATTGTAAAATAGGCGTGACACTGGCAAGAAGTACGTGTGTGCTTAAATGCTTCTGTTACTAGAAGCATTTCTAGTTTCAGCAATCAGAACATAGCCCTGTTTGGAACACCCAAGCTCATCTTTGCTAGGTCACATGTATACATTTTGGCTGTGATACTCATTCCAATAGCTTCTCTTAAAGGAGGACAGCCTTCCTAAACTCCGCAGCCTGAAATGTTATAAGGACAGAAAGGAAGACATGACTTAGTGTTTCAGGTAATTCAGCAAATAACAAGCTAAAGCAATCAGGAATTGCATAAATTCTGAAATTCATCAGACAAACATCAAATAGCCAAGGCAGAAATAAATATTTCAACTACCTTTTCACTAACAGAATTCAATGACCTTGCTAAACTCTCAGTACCTGTTTATGAACTTGTAGAGTGTTTACTACACTCTTTGCTCAGTTACCTGCAGAGCAAGACCTAAGGCAAGCAGAATAACAGCATGGAGGTAAAAAAGGACAGACTTCTACAATCCAGCACATCTCTGCTTTCCAAACCGCGTTCCACCACGAAGGCACTTCCATCTCACACAGAAGCCTTATGAAACTGAAATAAGATAGCTGACATTCCAGAAAAGCTGAAGAATACACGTTTATCTTCACCAGGAAATGATGGATTATTCTGGACTGTAGTGACATATATGTCCTAAGACTAAAAGTGAAGTATTTTTCCCTTCCTCTCACAGGAAAACAGGGTTTGAAGAAGGGAATAAAGTAATTTTAACAATGTTAGAAAGCAGTGCTCTCCAATCCACACTGATCAGGTAAACTGTAAAATAAGCATCATCATAAACTTGGCTTTAAAAAATACGCACCGTAGTTAAAGCTTAAATTCATTTAAGCAAGACAGTCCCAGCTTCATGAGGGGACAGATACACATTTTAAACTTTTTCAAGATTTTCTTTTAAACAGAATGTGAAGAATATAGCTTCTCGTTTGGGTTAGTCTCCCCGCTAGACAGTATTGAGTCCATTTCTCCACTTGTCACAGCAAGTTTAAAAAAAAGAAGTAGATGTACCTGCAGTTGTCCTGGTTTAAAAATTGGTAAGCGTTTTCCCTAGCACAACTCTGCATAGAAGCTTTTAAGGTGTTTATGGAACAATAGTGCTGTAATTAAAACAAACTCCCCCAGAGCAATGAATACAGATAGAAAGAACCCTTTCATCCTTAGCTTGGTAATTCTGCTAGCACAGAATTCCTCGCTTCAGAACCCACCAATACAGATGCGCCAGCATTGGACCTGAAGGGCCCTCAGATTCAACACACCTTCTCACACCTCGTAAATCAAATCTCCTCTACAAACATAAAGCAAAACTAACTTCTCACCACCAAACGTACCAGGAGTACCTGTTTGTCCAAGTACCAGGTAGAGCAAGAAAACAGGCATTTTACTCTCTCTTAATGTTTTCCCCAAAGCCCTTTTTGGCTCATTTTGTCTTCTTGCAGCCACAGCACACAACGTCTCAAACTTGAGTTTAAGTACCACCATGCACTTTTTCTAATGCGTCNGAGTACCTGTTTGTCCAAGTACCAGGTAGAGCAAGAAAACAGGCATTTTACTCTCTCCTAATGTTTTCCCCAAAGCCCTTTTTGGCTCATTTTGTCTTCTTGCAGCCTGGTTAGAGCACACAATGTCTCAAACTTGAGCTTAAGTACTACCATGCACTTTTTCTAATGCGTTCTGGACCTTTTCAGAAATTGCAAGAGATCCCACCCGTGTTTTGACAGATGCTGTTTCAATGGATTAGTACCCGACAGCAAAGGTGCGAACAATGCTTATCAATGTGATGGGAATGGAGGCAAAGACAGCTGCATCACAGAAAGAGCTATTTCCTTCTATAGGTTCAAAAGTGGTGACCCAGCATTAGGTTAGTAAGAAGAGTTATACATACCTCCAAGGCAGATTTCTGTACCGTAATTTGGCTGTAGACTCTAGACCCTTCTGGACAAACAGTCCTCAGTTCCTCTTTATTGAGGGAGAAAAGCTGAGCACCTGTCAGAACGCCAAGGCTGTTGACAGTCCTGATGTCACACCAAGGAAAAGAAGAAGAAATAAGCAAAAATACACTAGCAAAGGAAGAGAAGTAGATTGTCTTCATCCCACATTGTCTCAGGTAGGGATACTAAATCAAGACAAAACTTTATGCAACAGGACTCTTGAACTCAATTCAGTATCAATTATAATAAGTACCTTTTGGTGGAGGCTAATATATGTAATTTTTTTCCCTACATATATACCTGTATCTCTATAAATTTATAACCACATCGATATATAATGATATATTATAGACACTTTTATATTTTTATATATATATGTAAAAAAAATATTATTTTTTCCAAGGGTGCAGCTGACCTGTCTTGATTTTCAGAAGGCTGCTTGATTTTAAGAAGCGGGCAGACCACATCCTAATTACTGATGGGAAAATAATTTTAAGTTTTCTTACATTTGCCCTCAAACTTACACAGGATTGAATCCTTTGGACTGCAACCACGCTTTTACATCTTCAGGCGAAGAGTCGTAAGTGATGTTAACTACTGGGATGTTCGGTCGTGGCACGTGGAACTTCCTCTGGGCAGCGCTCCGGCCGATGGTGAGCCGGTGAACGAGTTCATCCTGTACCTCCTCCATCTGCGATTTCCTGCCTAGAGAGAGAGATGCCCCACAGGAGTTATTCTCAAGGTTGCTTTATCAAAGTCAGGTCATTTATTGCACTCCATGTTTAATATTAAAACTTTTTTTTTTTTTTTGCTTTTCAGTTCATTCATTAGATCTGAATTATTATTCTCCTCTCCCCATGAAAGATTTTAATATTCTTACTCCTCTCTCTGCAAAACAAAAGCAAAAAAAAAAAAAAAAGGCAAAATTTCAGCTGGCATCCTAGAATGATGAGATGAGCTTGATGCCACACAGAGGTGTACATCAGACTGACAGCAACCAAGCTGTAGAAGAAAATGGGCACAGAGGTTTATTCAGTTGTGATAGTCTATGTTTCTTCAAATAGAATTACAATGTTTTAAAAATAAAAACAAGAAAGATGAAAAATAATATAAGATTGCTTACACTGTGGAAAGGCAGCACTTTCCACAAACATTTTTTTAATTGAAATCTCAACTTTTTAGTGCAAATCAATGTAGGCAAAAATATTTCACTGCTGCTGACACACATCACTTTACATCTAATAAGCTATTATTAGTAATCAAATTTTTGAAGGAGTTTCAAGAAGCTTGAATTCATGCCAAGCCTGGAGTGACTGGTTAGCTGAAACAATGTCACACGTTACATTAAAAAAATTAAGAAAAAAAAAAAAAGTAGTTGCTCTGAGAGACAAAGGAATTAGGCAAGACTTTTTTTTTACAGTTTTGTTTAAAAAATAGTAATTCGCTATCCCACAGAACTCATTTGTCTAAAGCATGTAGTTCAGTTGCTGGTCATTAGCAGGCAACAAACTGAAATGCTTTTCATCCATTTCAACAAAATCAATTATAATGATACTGAAAATTGTTTAAAATGCGTATAAAAAGTTCTATGGATAATTTCATAAAAATAGGTAGAATTCCAAAAGGGTGTAAATATCTCTTTGGGCACAGAAAAGATACTGATTTAGAACAGTTAAACTCTTCATACAGTAACTCTGGAATTACAGTAAAAACATTTTGACACACAACTTTAACCCATCTCAAAAATTCCCAGAATTTCCTTGCCAAGATGTTTTTAGTTATCTTTATTCAACTTTCTGACTTTGATACACAAGCAGTACCTATAGCACCTTCTCTGATGCACTTAGATGGCAAAAACTATTCCTTTTCTCTCATTACACTGACAGCAACAGAGGAAAATGACACAACTTCAATATGAAAAAAAATGAAATAACAAAAATGTTTTTCTCTCTACTTTCCTTTTATCTTCTCCCAAAAGCACTCCAAGGAACAATACCTCTAGCCAGTTAAGCAAATAAAAAAAAAGCTTTCCATAGGCTTTTAGGATTATATTTTTTTAATCACCACAACAACAAAAACAAGAAAGAGCTTTGGTTTAACCATTTTCTTTTTTTCTTTTACAAAATAGCCCCAGGTTAGAAGTAGACAAAATCCCTAGTAAAACATTTGAGGCATTCAGGCCCTATTGTGTTGGGTTTTTTCGTCCCAGAGTGTGAATCAGAAGCCAAAATGACGTGTGCCCAGTGATATGTGAAGGTCTAAGATGGGATACACAAGCAAAGCCTTCAGGTAATGATATTGAAGCATGCACAAGTTATTTCCCCAAACAGGAAGAAAGAGAAAATGCTATCTTCCTTCTATTTACACAGATTTTGAAAGACTTACGTTTTATCTAGACCAAGACTATATCAAAAGATAAATATTTAGCTGTTAGATAACAGGTTCTTCCTGTTGCTGGATGCATTATCATAAATAAATACTACACCCTCGGAGTGAAGCAGGGACTACATCGCCTGCTCTCTGAAGGGTTCAGGTGGGTCCTTGGGCAGGGTTGCCCATTACCTTTGCAGAGGCAGCTATTCTGTGATGACCTGAGACCCCATTAACTGGCTCAAGCAATAGCTCCCGGGAGGGCATAGGACCTCTTCTGTGTGGCCCAGCGCCTCAGTGGAGGCTGAGAGGGCAAGAGATGTCTTGTAACTACCAGGTCTACAGCAACCCTACACACTCCACACTCTGTACCTGAAGCCAGCATGGTTTTCACATTTTCTATCTGTAATGGATACAAAAGGCCATCATGCATTTAAAAGAAACACACCTGCTACAGCATGCAAAGTCCTCTTACTGATAAAATGATCATTTTTGTGTGCACATGTGTGAAA
This sequence comes from Psophia crepitans, assembly GCA_013399095.1. Lineage (NCBI taxonomy): Eukaryota > Metazoa > Chordata > Aves > Gruiformes > Psophiidae > Psophia > Psophia crepitans. The sequence goes on along the minus strand of VWZZ01008359.1, from coordinate 1,705,345 downwards.
TTCACCCTCACTTTCCACATCTTTTGTAACTGCTGGGGTTCCTGGTTTTATTTAAGTAACAAACTGCCCAAAATAGGACAAAGGCAGAAGCTGGCCGCACTGTTTCTTTAGGAAAGACGTTCCTCCTGCCAGGCTGTTCTCTATTTACAATTTCCAGCCAGCCAGTCTGTTACGTGAAAATAAAAAAAGGTCCCAGAGCCTTCCTGAGTTCAGAGCTTAGGCGAGAGCTTGTCTACCACCAGGCAATATCAAAGGAGGCTCCACTGGCTGAGTGTGGTTACATGCTTCCCTTCCATTGGGGACAGGGGGGCAAAAGAAGCCCTTCTGCAGAAAGGATTACGCTCGGTGCCATTTTTTACCTCAGGTGGAAGTGGAATTTTCTGAAAAGGCAGGGAGGCAAAGAATGGGAAAGCTGTCAACTCTTGAACTGCTAAAAGCTCATTATTTTAACAGCTATTACCATAAGAGCTACAGCAAATGCTTGCCTACAAGTTTCAGTTATTTTTATGCCAAGCAATCACATTGCTTCAAGTGCATTTAGGACATAAATTATTGACTAAGTAAGTTCTCCTAACCTAACTTGCTTTTCAGTTGATACAGAGTAGAAGCCTCAGCATCAGTTAGCCTTGCAAGGTGGCCTAATCAGAACTTTCCATGACTGCCACACACTGCTGGGCGCAGGGTACCATATTTTTCCAGTTAAAGGGCTATGGAGTACATTCTCGCATCCTCCCAAGACAAGAACACGGAAGTTTGCTCACTGGCTTCAGTTGCTGTTGCTAAGGGGACTTGATTATAAGACGAGTTTCCTACAACACTAATACAACATGGTTCCTACGCATCAGCCAGACCTGTAAGTCTTCTTGAAAGCCTGAGATACATGTTTCAGAATGGTGCAAATGCCCTAGAAATATGAATGACCACGGATAGAAGTGTAAAACCAGCCTAACAGATTTTAAAAGCAATTTAGATTGTAATGGGGTGGTGAATTCAGGTGGAAGATATACATTAGCCAGAATACCAGTATGGGCATTTACAGTACTTTAAATCACTGGCTGAAGATCCCAGAGAGTCATAAAAGGAGAGGATTTAGGACTAGGATAAGCGCAGAAGTGTTTTGTCCTTACTTACCACAGTGATTAGCATGGGTCAGAACACGTACACAGAAAATGTGTATTTTAAACACAGGGTTAAAGCTAAATATTTAATAAAAATTTATCTGAAACACATGGTTTTATGGAATTTAAGGATTAAGCAAAACACACAGAAATGGGAGAAATACTTTTTTTCTTGCTTCTTAGACAAACTTACGATCCACAGGAACTTGCTTCTGCCTCTGGGTGTCTCGTGCAACACTACCACCGCTGTCACTAGAGGTGCTGCTTTGGCGGCTGATGGTTGCTGGCGCTTTGGGCACGGGAACTGGTATAGGTGCTGGTGTGCTCGGAGGGAGAGGGACAGCCACGGGGACAGGAGCGGGTGTTGGAGGCGGTGAAGGAGTAGCAGGAACTGGATCAGGTTGCTTTGCAACATAGTCTGTCCTTTGTTTCTGAAAAATGCAGAGAGACTCGGTTTGACATCAAAACTTGGACCAGACATCAACACGCTCAGGCTTCTACAGAAAAGGCTGAGATGCTTTGCACCAACTGATTTTGTTAATTGCACAAAGCCATCCTACGTGCCAGATATAGTTCCAAAACTTGATTTCACATCAATATTTGGCATTAGTTTCCTTCTGTGTCAGACACAAAATTAATCTGAAACACATTTCTTTCTCCAAACAGATGATTTTTATTAATGACATTATTTTTAAATTCCAAACTTCTATTACCTGGCACTTTTGAACAGCTTCCAAAATTTTTTGAATTGTTGGACTTTATGAGTATAAGAACGTATATTTTAGAGATGTTATGTAAAAAGTAGTTAAAAACAAACATATCCAGCCACATCTAAGCCTGACCAATGGTTTAACTCACAAATGCCACTGAGATTGGGATAACACATTATTCCTTGAACTGCAGACACCATTTGAGAGGTTCCTGCTCCTCCTACCCGTTCAGTTGTGCTATTTCAACTATTTGTGTGATCACTACATGCCACCTAAATGTAACAATTCAATTTTAAAAAACCCAAAACACAAACTCCCCAATTCTTGGAATAGGCCTGTTGGTTTTGGGTTTTTCCCCCTCTCTTTATGCAGTGTTCTAACAACATGCAAATTTTCTTGCCGCTAATAACTAACTGACAAGCATCTCAAGAACAATTTCGAGGAATAATTTCTTGTCTCCTTCTTTGCCTTTAGAATGGCACTCGTTACAGGAAGAGGTATACATTTCCCCAAAGCAATCCCAATGACAGACAAGCCCAGAAGCTCGTAAGCAACCTGTGCTACCCTTTTCTTTCAAACAGTTCAAACTCCACACCTCACTGTTTTAACAGAGCTCCCTCTCCACAGTTTTGGACTAACACAGCTTGGAAGTTTTAATATTAAAGTTTGTGTGCTCAATAGGGATGCCTCACTTAGTTATGAGAAGTCTGCTTACTTTGTTATGAAAATAGATGAGTACATTCCCCAGATTCATTGCTCCTTCCTGAAATACCTTTCCCTATTTCCTTGGAGGCAAAGGTTTTATGGCAGATCAAGTAGGGAAATATTTGTAGGAGTCATATATGTTAGAATCTGAGCAGCACATCGCTGCTCTGACAACAATCAAAATTTCATTAAATGTCAGCAACTGCCCTTACACAGGAATCTCCAACCTGGTAAATTTAACTGATGGACAAGGCACTTTGTAGAGAACACAAACACGGACCATTACAGCTTGGCTACGCTGAATTATACCAGCGGAAAATTTATCCCATCAGCCTCTGTGGCCAGTGAATTAAGCCTAGGAAAAGAGTCTTCTGTTTCCCTTAGATAATTTTTCACTTAAATTGTAGTAGTCAGCTACTGAAGCAAACATACAGTCTTACAATAAACCTTTAAAACCCCATTAAAGCTTCTGGGGTTTTTTTTGCCTTAGCATTTAGTTGTTCGAAGGCATTCATCTCAATTATTTTGTGTTCAATCTTGTACAGTGCATTGTGGGGAGATTAAAAAAAATAACATGATTGACTTTTCTGTATTCTACTACTTCAATGGTAAGACAACAAATGCTTTTCAAAATGTTGAAATGCAAGGAAGTTGAAATGCATAGTATATAAAAAGAACAAGCAGAATAACATATATTTAAGAAACCTGTCCTTTGGTGTAAAGGGAGTGCCCTACTAGGTATATAGTAAGTATACTATAATTTATGATATATAGATGTACTGTGGCATATCCAAAATCTTATTAATTAAGAATTCCACACATATTTAGATGTTCTAATGATATTCAGATTTTTTTAGATGTTGTTTACAGATTCAAATTGCCAGACTGCTATCCCCACAATGTACCCTGATGTGTGTCCCGATCTTCTTAAACAATGTGCAAGGAAAAAACAAGGCTCTTTTTATGGGAGGGAGCTCATTACAAACCAAGGCACCAAATGCACATCACCACAATCAGAATCCAGAAAAAGTGATAGCTAAACACTACATGTAGCTCTCAACAGATGCTACTGATGTAGTTGCAAAAACATGTTGTACTGCAATCACAAGCCTCATCAAAATGACTTGCTGGAGTGAAAGTAAAAATTAAACTGGAAGCAACACTTGAATTCTAAATTTATAGATGAAACTGCATTTAAATACACTTCACGTTTTGTTGAACAGTGACCAAAAGCCAATTATACATTATAATCACATTTAACACTTCTTTTTTTAACTCCAGATCTTTTGAGGACATCCACACACTCATCCTGTTCACTGCTACAAAAAAAAAAAAAAAAGAGCATGCACTACGGGATTTGGTTACTACATAGTCCAAAAGAGTAATTTTTGAGGTTCAATATCAGAAGAGTAATTTTGTTACCTCTGAAAGCTCTCCCAACAATTGCTGTGAGGAAAATGGAGTAAATCACATCAAATAGTATTGTTAGAAAGGTAAAAAGTAACTGTCTCACATCACTCCTGAAATTTCACACACATTAGTAATTTACAACAAAGGAACATCAGTGCTAATAATTACCTCTTCTTACTAAGCAACTCACACAGGGAGTTATTCTCATTTTCTTCTTTTGAATAATGAACCGAGTGTTGGCTACAAAACATACATGACACCATATAGGCAATGAGTTCTTTACAAAGCACCTACCTGCCGAGGAACTTAGAAAGAGGTTTAATAAAAGACAAAGCCCAAACAAAAGTCTGACAATGGACTGAAGATTATAGAGTGAATGTAGAGAACACTCACAACTGTGAAACAACAAAAATTAAGACACGGCAGATATTAAGAACGGAACTTACTCATTTTAGCCTAAGAAATGCTGGCTAGCTTAGAAAATGAGGTAAAGGTCGCTGCTGACAGACGTACTTACTAATTTGCTGACAGCCATCAAAACCACAAACAATTCTGGGTGGATTTTTTTTTCGTTCTTCCTCATATTTTTTTCTTTTCAGAACAAACTTATGATCCTCAACTCATAAATTGTAACAAATCCTATAAATTATTTGGAAAAAATGATGATGCACACTCATTAAAAATTGGATATGTCAGAAAAGCATGCTGGGACTAGATTTTTATTTTTTTTCTTATTTTCTGCCAGAAGATCTTTATTTTTACAGGAAAAAAAACCAGAGGTCCCACCATTCTTTTTCAACACACTACAGTCTGCATCTAGTCAAAAGTCAAGATTCAGTACGATCTTATCTATTTTTAATGTAAGCAAAATAATAACTTTGATTAGAAGTGCTGCTAATGGTCTCAACCCTAATTCTCGACCATTGTACGAAAACTGGGAATAACATTTTCAGATACATTTTGGCATCAAAACCAGGGAATATGTGTATTCAGACTATGGCAAAGACAGAGTTGGTGTTAAAGAGACAGTGAATACAACCATAATTAGCATTAGTGCTGGGGAATGCTCTCATTAAGTTAACACAAACACAGAGCTTCCCTTTTACCCTCTTTCTGAACGTTTTAGTGTGACATTCCTGTTTGCACAGTGACAGAAATTCACCTAGAGGGATGCAGAGCATTCAGCCTCAGTTTTGTCAGCAGCATTGTGGTTTGGATGTTTTCTTGAGACTCATTTTAAGAGAGAAGAGAGAACCAACCACTCATCTACACCCAAGAGGGACACCCAGAACCAGAAGAGCAAATTTCAAGCGAGGTCTTCTGCCAGAGTTTCCTTTGGTGGGCTCAGCTATTAGGCAGAGACAAACAGCTGCCTATTAAGATCCCATTACAAGTCACCCAACTAGATCTTTGTAGGGTGTAAAGAATGAATGGTTTTATTGAATTTACAAACCCACCTTGCTAGAATCTTGCCAGAAAGCACAAAGTACGTTAGGATGGAAGACGAAGAAAGTTAGACAGAATTTACTTGTTTAAATTGGTATCAGCTAGGATTAGTGCCCATTTCTCAAAAAGGGAAAAAAAAAAAGAAAAAGGGTAAACTGGGGACTTTTAATTCCTATCATTAATCAAATCTTTTTTTACAACTATTCAGTACATTTTCATATCGTAAGTGTCATCCCATAATTGGGACGACATAATTGGCATTGGATCAATGTTGAATTGGACAGGAAACAACTTTTTTAAGCCATCAAAAAGTCTTGGTCTGATGACAACTTTAAAGACTGTTTGATATGAAATGAGACAAGAGATACTGGCTTTTGGTCAAAAATTATGACATCTCTTTGGCCACTGCAAACTGAACACCTGGCGACTCCGTCTCTTCATTATCAAACACTTAATGAACTGCAGGAAAGATACCAGTTGGCAAAAGATGAGTATGACACTATGACACTAAAAAGATGAGTATGACACTATGACACTAACTTGGAGCACAAGTCCCGTGCTTGAGGGGAAGCAACTTCCCACAGAGATATTTTAAGTGAGGTGCTACACAAACAGACTTGCAAGAAAGGTTTTGATGATAAATTACCAAGTAATTCAAAAGACAATTGTCTCAAGTGAGGTGGAGACTTTTGTCTTGTGTTTACGTAGCATAATCATGCCTCTTAGATATACTGTCACAGGTCTGTGGACAGTCATGGATTGTTTTATAAGCCAAATGTAGTCCTGTAGTCTTAACATTCACTTTCTATATCTCAGGATTTCATACACATCACTGATAACATAACCGTTTCACCTCACAAAAGGTGTTGTGCGATTAACTAACACACCCACCAAGATCCAAGCCTCTATCCCAATTATGTTCCTCAAATTTCTTTTTCAAAAGCATTAACATGTTAATAAAATGCACATTAAACAGAAAATATTATGATAAATTATTTTCTAGGTTCACCATCATCTTGTACAAAAGAAGAAATCAAGAGTGCTTGGGGAACTGTTTAAGTTCATATATAATGGGATGGCAAAGTACAAGTATCACTGTTGATTCACAATAAAAAGGCAGACTAAATGACCAATGCCACAGGAAACTTTGCTAATCAATAATTAACATTAGTAGAAAAAATAAGCAGCAAAATGGTCTCTGAAGTGCACAAAAGTACCAAAAAAGCAAAAATATGGTTTTCCTGGAACTAATTCAACTGACCAGAAGACGGACAATCTTGTGGCCTCTGACTCCCAATGACAATGAAATAACTAGAATATTGCTTGCAACGTTTCTGCAAGTGTTATCTTAGACAATTCAGTGCTTTCAAGCAACTGTCTGGACCTGGATCTTGAAAGCAATTGGAAAAAAATCAGGATCTGATCTAGTGCATGGACTCAGAGGTCGCTAGGAGAGGGAACAGAGTGAGAGCAAAATAAACTTTGCAGCTCTGAGAATAATCATGATAATGAGGCATCCATCTCTTGAAGACAGGGTGTCCGTCTGGAGCATAATTGAAGGAGAACATTATCTCTTTCAATGGAATCCTTGATTATTTCTTAATAATGTGGAAACATCCTTTGGTCAGCTGTGCTTTGAAGGCCATTAGTCTGTAAAAAAAACATGCTAACCTTGTACACAACACTTATCTGCGGCTCGAAGCCGACCAGGGTGCTCAGCGCAGCAGACAGACTACTTTGAAAACAGTCTTTTGAAAACCAGAGACAGCTTAGGAGACCTGCAAAAGCTGCACAGCGCCAGGCACTGAGCCTGCTCGTGTTCAGGGTCTGGCAAAGGCACTGACAGGAACTGCTTCAATTTCCTGCTCTACCCACAAGTTCTCCTGTTTGACCTTGGGCAAGGCAGTCATCCCATCAATGCCTCATTTCTCTCTGAAATAGCAGCAATGTCTCATAGCTCTGTTATGAAAATAAATAGGATTATGCAACCAGATCCCAAACGGACTGTGTATCTATCAGGGAAAAAGACAAATGAGCGTGCTCAGGAGTGCTAAAATTGTAATAATCACCATAAAGTTAAGAACAACGTTACTGACAAGTCTTGGTAACAACTCCCTTTATCCTGTGTAATTCATTATATTCCTAAATAATTTCACAGTATTTCAAGCTCACATTTAATACATTAAAGCTACAAACCATGGACTGCAGAGAACAACCTGCCAGAAGGTAAAGAAACAAAATTATCTTAAATGTTCTCTGACCCTCATTTTCATAGGTCCATGGAGAATGCTTTGTGAAAATGAATATTTTATTATTTCCCATGTCACGTCACTATTTCAAACAGAAAACTTCAAAACCTGCAGCGCATTACAAAGAATAGTGTAATAACCTCTGCTCAAAACTGTACTAGCTCTGCTCAGGATTTCTTGGCAAATTCCAACACACAAAATGACATGCACCTGAAGAAAAAGAAGAGTCAGATCTTTAAATCATGATTTGAAAAGCACTCCAGATGCATGCATCATTTCACAGACAGGCAAAAACCGTACTCAATTTGGAATGGAGCTCATACGTTACAGGCAAACAATTAGGGATAGGAAAAACTCAGAAAGGGTTTGACTCAAGCCCACCAAGCTCAAGACAAGTTTGCCACGTTTATTGTGCCAGAAATAGCGTAGGACCTGTTTCTCAAGAGATTTTCCATATCCATGGCAAAACTGGAAACTGCAAAAACCTGCAGCTTTCACGATAGCTGTGCACAAAGGATCCGGCACAGAAACATCTTTGACTGGGAATTTTAGATGAGTCTGCAGCAGAGACAGTCAACATTATGGCATTTCTTGTTTTTCAGTCATCAGCTGGAGTGTGTAGGCAGATGGAATGAATATTAGATTAAATTAAATTTAACTTCAAGTTTCAACAGAAGTTTGGTTTCATTTGGACTGAAATAGTCTGATTCAGAGGCAGGCCTGGAATTCCTGCTTAATCCAACCTTGTTTGCCTAATCTTTCAAAATCATCAGAAATAAAAGGGAAGAAATGGGTCTTAGAAAATACCACCTCTTATTTTATGAGCCTCCAGCCCACTTAAATTTGTCTAAAAATACACGTTATAACTTTATCCTATATATCCTTACTCAGGTGGACAACTGCACTGACATAAGAGGTTTTTTTATTTTTTTTAAAATATTTTACCCTCTAATTCTGTTCAACATATAAAAGAGACAACAACAACAATCTTAATTCCACACCACTACATGAAAGAAAGAAATCCAAAATAAGGTCAGGGGAATAAAGTGCTACTGATGGACAGGCGAAGTAATTGAAAAATACCTGCTTTGTGAATGCAAAGGCAAAGATGCCTATTTTTTATAGCTACAAAATTACTATAATTAAATAAATTCAAGACTAAGATAGATACACACAGAGACAGAAAATAAAAAGAAAAGCTAGCGTTCACTCTCCTAGGAGAAACAAAAATGACCCTACCTTAAATAATTCAAACTCCTTCTTTGGCATCAACAGCTATCAATCCACAAAAGATATTTGCAATTAAAATAAATGCATACACATCCATTAGGATTGAAATTACCACCTCTAAGCAAATTAGCAGGGAAAAAAAACCCACCCAAGCCCTCAAAGGAAAATATTTTGCTATATCTCTGTCAATCTTATCCTCATGTTAGACTCTATACAATACAGAAATCAGTCTCACCCTGTGCAAGAAATAGAAATTTTTTGAGATATCAGTGCAACATGCAAATATTGTAGCCTTGCTGTGAATCTCTTCCTCCTCCACACACACACACACATACGCATGCTTCAATAGAAAGTTTTGCTCCCAAGAAATAGACAGTACCTGGATGGTACGGGTATACGCAGGCTCTGACCACCCTAGACCACCTTCTTGATTCCTCAGAGGGTCCAGAATGTTGTTTGGCACAAAGCCTGTGCTGCCACTTTTGTTCTGAACCTTCCACCACTGCTTTCTGTCATCCAGAATCTGAAATAATTTGGTAAATTAATTACTTATTTTTTCTGACTTTCCTCCTGCCAGTACTGAGACTGTGCATCCTTTCAAAACAAAACCATAACTTTGCCAGGTTCTGCGATTGCCAACAGATCTTACACAGATGTCCCTAAGAAACCCCTGTAGGCTTCCGGGATTATCATCATCATTAATTCTACATGGTCGTACTGCACTTTTCAAAATGTGGCTCTGAAAAAAGGATGTGGAATATTTACCTCTGTAAACCCAGACATGTGCTGGACAAGACAGTGGAATGAAAATCAAACATTTGTGCAGAGAGGCTGGCATCTCTACAATCTATATGCTCTTGACAAAAGAAATAAGTAACTACTAATAACCCAAGGAAAAGCGCATCATTCCAGAGGAGCACAAACCTGGGGAGTGCGCACTTCTGAGCGAAAGGGAACTGGAGCGGGATGGCCAGGAGAAGTCTGAAATCTGACTACCTGCCATGCAATCTCATACACAGCATTTTCTCTCTTTCTTGCTCCCTCTCTTCCAAATGTGTCTAGCTTCCAGGGTACCAGCTCTTTCAGGAAAGGAACTATGCACTATGTCCTGTGCATACACAGATAGTGTCTGCCAGAGCCCGTTACTTAAATACTACTAAATGAGGGTTTTAAAAGCAACACCAGACAAGACGGAAGAAAGACACAAATATACTTCTAGCATGGATATCCACAGCATCCATTCATGTTAGCGCAGAATCTCCATTTACCTTGTCTATGAGGCAAAACAAATTAATTGAACTTTCCATATTAAGGGAGATAAATCAAATACATTGAAGTAAACATTAAGGACAGCCACACTGTCCACAGGAAAGGGACCCTCAGCTTTGAGTAGTACCAGAAATTCATGTTTTCTGTTTGAGAAAAAATAAAATAAAATACCTCTACAATCTCCTCTTTCATGACAGAAAGCTCACTGTTGTTTCTTGCCATAAATTCATACTTGCATTTGGCATATTTCTTAGTCTGTGCTTTACTGTGTGCTTCATAGTTTCTGCAAAGCAAAGATTAGACTATTGTTCAGTGAGACATTCAAGCAAACAAAAACACAGACAAAATGCCCTCTTCCAACAACCTGCAAAACATTCAAACAAAAAAATGCCACCACACCTTAACTTGATGTTGCTGTAGAACTATTCATAACACACAGATTTAAAAGCCAAAAAAAAGAAAGAGGAGGTTGAGCTACACAGACCTCAAGAACGGGTAATCTTTATTGGCTCAGTGCTTGCAAGATTTATGATAACAACTTAGGTTAGCAACTGCCATTGTTTTAAAATCAACATGTACACTATATTTAGTCTGATTTTTTTTCCTACAGTAAGTTAAACAATCATTTGCCATAGAAACAAATGACTATACTTAGTGTGTACTTGATATCTTGTGCTTTGTATGAAACTGTATTTCTACTGTCCATTATAAATTGTTTCAAATACGTAATAGATGAATGAATTTTTGCCATCAACACCAATGGAATCAAACACTAAAAAATGCTCACCTACTGCAGATCAGCTTTGTTAACTGACTATAAGATACCATCAACTCTAATAACCTCAAGTTACTGTATCAATTAACAATGAAAAATAACCTCTTGGCAGTCACAAACAGAGTTCATTGCAGATCAAGGCGTACCACAGTTTAACCCTGTGTCTTTCTGTTTCCATGAGGAACGATCTGTTCAGAATGCCCTTGGGTAAGAAGTTACTAGTTTCTTTGACACAGTACCTCTTCAAGTTGAGAAGCCTCCCATCCCCCTCAAAACAGGTCCAGAAGAAATAGTAATGTTATTCACTTACTCCAAATTACACCCAACAACCTAAATCCGTAACAGATAGTAAAGTTAAAAAACCCCCACAAACAAACAGATAACGAAAACATGAAGCAATCAATGGTTTGAAATGCTGCATACACCATCACAGCATGAGGATACAAATGCAGGCGGTTGCTGATGTTGGTGCTGTGTAACCGGGGTCCCAGGCGTGCCTGCGCAATCCAGTAGTTACCTAGCTATTGCACGGCTGTGGAGAACTGTCTCACTTGACTTGAAGAGTAGAACAAAGGAAGAGTCATATTTAGGTTGAAAGATGATTTTGAAAGAAAGATAAACCCCTAAGTGTTTAAGGAGAGACTGAAAACCATGAGATCAACCCCAGCCTACAGAATAGCTGTTATAAGGCTGAAAGATGTGCGAGTAATCCAAATTTCTTCTGCCACCCACTCATAATTCATATAATTTTGAACTCCTTTCTTACTATCTCAGGGATATGTCTAATGTACCTCTGAAGGTACTTTTACTTTTAGGTTGCCTTTCCAAACTCATTTCATTAACTGTATCTTCCTACCTTGTTCACACTTACCTATCCTGATCCCTTCAAAAAGCGTAACTTGGGAAGAATTTTAAAAAATGCTTACATTTCAGATTTCCTCCACTCTGTCGCAATCAACAGCAACATCCCCAGAACACAGGCCAGGCAACGGCTGTGTGCTTCTGAAGAGACCATAATTCTTCAAGCCCAGCTTAAAGAGGCAAAAGTTTACTCAAGACACAAATATTCTCAACACTTCCCTCCATGCAACCTCCACTGTGTTTTTCTTACTGCCTATCAGATATACCATAACTGCAGCCCTCTGCTCTCCAGCACACACTCTCAAGATCCTAGTGGAATGCACACACTTTCAGGTTTTCTGCCTGTATGTAACGACAGTACAAGCCCAAACTCAACAGCAGACTACTTTGAAACACCACACAACTTGCTGAAAAACTATTCAGTGCTCCTTCAGCATCGTAGAGAGTCCCTGATATACATAACATCATACTGAAAGTCTAAAATCCTGACAGTTTACACCACACAAGGAAAGAACACCTTACCGGAGCTCCTGGCATGTTGGAATAAGGATCACTGAAGCTCTCTGTGATTAAAATTTCCTGGACAAGGTGTAACATACCTGTCCCTCAGAAGGTAGTGGGTGGCTTGGTCACTGCCTTTGGACCGCTCATTAGGAATGCAAGCTTTGAACAAGGACCAGCAAACGATGCTGAAGGGGTCAGCTTGAATTTCTTACTCCTCCAAACCCACTCCTCCACCTGCTTCTTCACAGATGCTTTAAATTTACCTTTAAATGCAAGTTCCTTGGGGTAATACATATCAACAGCTTTCCCCCAATAATGAGCTCCTACCAGGCACATATTATATTTCTCAAGAGCCAATTAACAAATGGAGGCTTCTGTCATGTTGAACAGACTGGAAGAGAGGGGCACACTGTGGATGTTTGCATCAGTACCAGCCATCTAGACTCCCTCCTACAATCAGTGGTGAGAAATGGGCACCACTGCCACGTCTCATTTCATATCTCTCAAAAGACTAATTTTACCTTCCATGAAACTGCGTCTTAGAAACACTCATTTCTCTTTACCCACCACAAAGGAAGCTTGGATAACTCTTTCAGCTGCAGCCAGATACACTGATATCATCAATAGTTCAATGCAATAAGACTCATTCTTTAAACCTGAAATGGAGGCAACAACATTTGCATGGAATACTCGTACTCTGAAAGGACAAAACAGGTCTTGTCACATTACAGATAAGAGAGAAAGGAATTTAGAGTACAGATCATCCAGATTTCAAGCCGACTGGTCCTGAGACAAGAACCCAAAAAGTAACCAAGCTTGAGAAAAATTATTAAGAGATGACTACTGCTACTGTTGTTATGAAGACTAAATCCAAAGTTAAGGAAAAGAATTGAGTCTTCAACCTGCACACCACATGGGAATTTGTTCGCATTCAGATTAACAACAGGATCTTTTAGCACATAGGCCAAAAGTAGGGATTATGCAAAGGTTTTCACCAAAAGAGTTATATAAATGCTGTTCTAACCAGCAATCTGATCCCAGAAACTTAGCTTAAACATCTTCCATGGTATGCAAGCCAAAATACTGTTCATATGGTGTATGTGCAATATAGCTTGGCATGGGGGAGCAATTCCAACACTGCTTTACAGATTTACTTCCGCAGCTTGTGCTGGTATAAATTCTCCGCACAGACAAGGCCAAGACACCAAGGATCACTGCGTTTGATCTTGTCAGGCTGTTCGAATTTAGACAGAAATAAAGGGGATGAAAGAGGATGTGCAAAAAGACACTGGTAGCTATGCAAACATTACAGAGCATTTTTTGTAACGTGTGAAAGAGAACGGAAGAAACGAGGAGTTACTGTTCTGAAAGCGGATATTTATGCACTCGCCCAGAAAACAAAAAGCGGGAGACTACGGAGGACTAAGTGAGCAGCTAAATAAATCAAACAATCATTCAAAACAAGGACAGATGAATCTCAGAGCAGACTTGTAATTCTTTGTAGTTATGAAAAGAGGAAAGAATATTTCTAAAAACATGAAACAAAGCGGAAATAAAATTTAAACACAAATTGAAGGGTTCTGTGTTCTCAAAACGTTTGGAATGCCACTATTTCATTTTTGACAAAAGAATCAATTTGTCAGCGTACTAGAAATTATACTAAAAGAGTCTCAATGTGCCTTAGGAGAAGCAAAAGCAGAAAACCCATTGCTAACCAGAATCACTTCCTCACAGAAATAATGATCTGCTCCAGACACAACCAGAGGTAATTAGACACCGCCACCCCAATAGCAATAAGTCGGGACAGTTATCCACAGCACCACGTACGCCAGTGATTCAGTGTTACCTATCTACATGTCGGCTAACAGTTTGCTTAAAGGCAGCAACAGCCGCCCCCTGGTCCAGCAGAGGCCCTCTTTTGTAAACTGTGTTACTGAATGCATACCCATCGGACGGGGGGTAGTCGGGAACACTGGGAGGCTGGAAGACAAAAAAGAAACAAAGCCACAAAGTGGATTAGTGTCAGCAGCAGCACCGCCTCGTTCACTTAATCCGGCAGCCCTAGGGTCCCTGTCAGCACTCACGCGTCCTCAGGTGCTCGCGGTTCTGCTATGAAAACTTAATAACTTCTGCATTTCAAATACAGAAACAGGGAGATCAAAAGGATAAGAATAAAAGAATTTCTATCCTAAGTCATCCCACTGCATTAATATTGCAGTGAATATTCTTTGGAATAACACTTCTCTGGGGCAAGGTCCATGTCATCTCTCAAATATCACTACAGCAACACAACTTATAAACAATGGCTGAATGGCTTTAAAATAAACTGCACTGAGAAACCGCTTTGAGCTTTTGTACTGTTAAAAGCCGGAAACCTCTAGCTAGCTAACAGTAAGTCCCTATAAGAAATAAAACCTCCCAAGCAAAATTACCAATCTATTGCAGGATCATAATATCAAACGGTTCATTTGTGTCACTCTCTCACTGTACATGGCTATAGTCAAAGAAGAAATGCAAAAAGGAATGTCATGGTTGGTATAATTAAGGATAATAATCACAATTTGTCACAAGCACATATATAAGAATATTCAAGGATTTAGGAAATTCTTGTTACACAGTAGTCTCTTAAAAAAAAAAAAAGCTACAACTTTAAATCCAGCAATGATACCCTGCTTCTAAGCAAGAATTGTTTTAACCAGTATTCCCCAAAACAAAAACAAGCTAAGCAATTCCTTTCTGGAGATTACGATATTCAAATTGCTCATTCTAGACCTTTTCCTTACACCACCATCCAGTTAGGAAGAGCTGAGATTCACCAGAAATTGCCAAAGCTCTAAACCTGGTTTGTTGGTTGGGGTTTTTTTTTGTGTTGGGGGTGCATGTGTGTGTGTATTTGTCTTTTTCTGTCTATGTGGCTACAGAAAAGCCACTCACCTAATTTCTGCCTCCAAGTATCTGATCTGGCACATAGAGACACTTACCTAGGGGTCGGAGGGTTTATGAAAAGAAATTAAAACCACACAACCCTCTCACGTGCATAGAATATTCTTTAAAACTATATTATTAAGATCTCTCTGAAAAAAAATCTCAAGCGTTACCTAGCTTACAGCTTACATCAAAGGACAGCCAGGACTCATTTTATTTAACACACAAATTATTTGCATCGCATTAGCCTCACTGGACTCTCTACCACCAGTTCCCCATTGTTTCACTGACATCTGAAGGCCTCATCGCTGAACTGACTCCACCACGAAAACCCCTTGGTGGGAGCTCTGTGTGTGGTTAGATCTTAAAATTCAGGACTCAAAAGGAAAAAAAAAAAGGGGGGGGGAAGGGCTGTCATGAGCAGGAACCTCCAACGTACTTTGCCAGACGCTGGAGCAGTCCGTGCCCAGCAGGGACGGCAGCTGCACACACCCCTCTCCGCTCCCAGCATGGCACAGCTCTCGACACACAACCTCGGTCCGTGGAAAGCAACGTCACACCGAGACATGAGGCCAGTTAGTGGCAAGAGACGAGCACTTAAATTCTTATTTTTCCAGCATCCTTCGTTAAACAAGCCGTTACGGCAGACTTAGGAAAGAATAATTATTCTGGTATTACCCACTCCAGGGCAGTCCTTTTGCTGCAGACAAATAGCATTTTGCACTCGCGCAGCTTTTTCCAGCTGAGCACCTGCAGCATTTCACAGCTATTAAGCAGCTCAATGCTTTTTCCCCTAGGGATGTGCTGAGGAGGCACCATCGCAGGAACCAAGGTACCAAGGTTAAACGGCTTGCCCAAGACCACATGGGAATCAGCAGCAGTCATGAAACTAAGGCCTGCCATCCCGGGTGCCATGCACACAAACATCTACAGTGAACTGGGATTGATCGATTGTTGGGTTTTTTTGTCTTTTGAAGATTAAGATGAAAATGCTAAGTCAGCACAAACAAATCCCAATCCAACCAACACTACCACCACCAAAATGTATGAAGCCAATACACAGAATAGAAGAATATTAGAGGTTGGAAGGGCCCTCGAAAGATCATCTAGTCCAACCCTCCCTGCCAAGGCAGGGCCACCTAGAGCACATCACTCAGGAATGTGTCCAGTTGGGTTTTGAATGTCTCCAGAGAAGGAGACTCCACAACCTCTCTGGGCAGCCTGTTCCAGTGCTCTGTCACCCTCACAGTGAAAAAGTTTTTCCTTATGTTAACCCGGAACCTCCTATGCTCCAGCTTGGACCCATTGCCCCTTGTCCTGTCGCTTAATGACACTGAGAAGAGCCTGGCTCCATCTTCCTGACACTCACCCTTTACATATTTATAAACATTGATAAGGTCACCTCTCAACCTCCTCTTCTCCAAGCTAAAGAGACCCAGCTCCCTCAGCCTTTCCTCATAAGGGAGATGTTCCACTCCCTTGATCATCTTTGTGGCTCTGTGCTGGACTCTCTCTAGCAGTTCCCTGTCCTTGAGCTGAGGGAAACACAAGCAACCAAACACAACCATGTTCCCTGAAACACAAGCAACCAAAATCCCTCAATATATTTTTCCCCTCTGAATTTGTGGTAACTTATTTTATATCTAAATATTAAATTTAATTCTAACAATCATTAGAAGAGGAAAAATTAATGCTCTTCTTTTTTAAATACTTTTTTCTTTTTAGTTTGGATGGAACACAATGTACACAAAAAAGCCTGCATGGAAACGCAGAGCAGCAGTGAAACACTGAGACAATGTCTGATGAGGCATGTTTGGGAGATGACTAAGGAAGGGGGTGACAGCTACATTTCACATTACTGTGCCCATTAAGTTTACTAAATGTATTTTTGCTCAAAATAAGTCACAGGCAATAAATTAGGTTTTGGTGCATTTACTCTTGTATATCCTGTTAGGCTTAAAGCCAGCGTTTTAAGTAATCAAATATGTACCATGTTATCCGCCCTTGCTTGGCAGACTTTTTCCATAATTTGATCGTCTCTATAGTTGAGTAGAGCTGATTTTTTTCACTAACATATTTTAATGAAAACACAGTTTTATTGTGACAAGACATGGGTAGTTTTGATAAACTTTTGCTGGGGAAGCTTTGCTGTCTCCAGTAAGAGAAATGCTCTGCAAGAGAAAGTGACTCTACAGCAGCCAACAAACAGCATATGATGAACTCAGCTGTACCTGCCTAAGACGGAATACGTGCCTCCTACAGCTGAGATAAATACTCTAACCATAGAAATATTCTGAATGTTGGTTGTTTTCATAATGAAAATTGCAGGAGATAGAAACAGCTTTTTCTTCTTTGCTTTAGCCATCTTCCGTATCACAGCTGTTTACAGGGGAATTTGGGCTAGCTAAGCCTTGATTTAAACTAAAGCTAGCATAGAAAAATAAATTAAAATTTTAAATGAAAGCTTATATCCCCTCAACAACAAAAAACTTCTAAAATGAAAACTTTTATATGTTTAAAAGAGGCAATAGCTTTTTTTTGTGAATAAAAAGCAACAAAATCCACTTTTATTCTTAAAATTGTCACATGAATGAAAGTACATTTTCTGACCAACAGTACTGAAAAGTAGGGGATATAATCTTAATAGTCAGACCCTTTGTTTCGCAACAGCATTAGTCAGAAAATGCACTCTGAGGGCTTTAGATGGTGGTGCATGTTTCCATTCTCTCAACAGAATAACTTAACTTTTGCTAAATTCACTACATTTCTTGTGAGAAAAGGATGGGAAAAATATTCCTGGGCAACAAATCTAATTGGTAGCTGTTTTTCAGAAGTAGGCCTAAATTATCTGATATGGCATTACTCTGATAGCACCTCCAAATACTTTCTTGCAATACAGCAAAAGTATAAAAAAATTAATGAAAGGAATATTAATGAAGTAGTAGCTTAAATCCAAAATTCCTTTAAAAGTGGCATGTGTTTCTTCATCTGTGAGCCTGTATATGGATGTGCGTTTGAGAACAGTTTGGTTCAAATTCTTCTTAAAGTATATATAATCAAAGTCAATGGGATCTGAAAGCACAGATCAAGAATCAAACTGAACCATAAGGGCTTGGACTGGCCTCCCAACTGAGGCGGGAAAGTGCACCAAGTTCAAGGAGAGCAGTAGGCAAAAGCCTTATATTTTTCCTAATTGCATTGGTGGTGGCTGAACAAGTATGTGTTTTCACATAACTTTAACGTAAGAATACCAAGGTGGTACTGATGTAGCAGACATCAGAGCATGGTTACACCAACAATGTCACAGAATATTTTTTTTTATGAAAGAAGCAGTCGGTGTTGCCTTCAGCTAATTTACAAAACACTGTCGCAGATGACTTACCTCAGTTGACAGTCTTCTCATTTCTTGCTTCCGCTGTTGCTCTGCAACGTTTGCCACGGACTCAGCCAAATGATTGAGTTCTTGCTCTTTTGGAGCTCCCATGAAGTTCAGCAAAGGAGGCTCCCAACCGTTTCGGAAACGTGGGACGTAAGGTGGAATAAAATGGTCTTTGGGCCAGTCCGCTCTGTATGAAAAGTAAATTAGAGAACTCTATCAAGAGCCATAAATTGGTTTAAGAGGTCTCCTAAAAATTGAAATGCTTTAGAATTTTTATTAGTATAGAGGAGAGGCTGGGATTACAGTACAGGCAGAATTGTGCTAGAACCCAGAAAATCTGCAGAAAACATTTATTGACCACAACTATGCTCCCTGCTGTACCCTGCAGAAAGAAACTCCTCCTGCCGTAAGGACTTGTCAGTGGTAAAAACCCAACAAATTTCTATCTTGTAGTAAAGGACGAGTAATAGAAGAATCAATCACAAACCAATCAAGGATTTGTTTTAACAGTTAGATGGGGAAAAAATAGTGCAATGCTCTATTTGTGTGAAAGCACTGGACAAAAGACTTCGAAGAAACAGCCTGCTTTGTAAGAAAGTCTGAAAGAAGGTATGAAGCATGGGAAACTTAGGGGGCCTAGCTACGCCTAAACAAAAACTTACACAATAGCTTTTACTGCCAAAAACACCCAACTCTACATGTTCCAAGACAATTATCATTGCATTTGCTGTTTTATAGTCCAGATTGATCTTTCTAAAAATTTGTATTACTTTTCAGAGCTCCATTAGTATTCCCTATTGTAATAGAAATTACTTAAATTAACGCTTTCACTCTTTGTCTTTGCACTATACATAACACACCATCCTGCAATATAAATTACTGTATCCTCATAGTGGAAGCAGAAACAGGAACGTACATTATGGTCTTTTAGCAGTCTCACTGTTGACAGCTCTCAAAATCAAGAGACAAATGCTGCCAGTCACACAAGTTGCAGGAGCAGTCAGCGATTACTAGCCCGTTAGCAGGCCTGAGCTAGGTCAGCCACCCTTGAGATTTATCATTCACCTCTCCTGCTACACCACACCACAGCGTACCTCTGGATACTGAAGTCAATCACACCATCACTTCTAATCTGCAAAGGTCAACCAACTATATCGTAGTGCTTCATTCTTCAGTGCCCAACATGAGCTACTTCTCTTTCCATTAAACTTTTTTTCAGGATAGACTAAACGAATTATGATGCTAGTCCCAAGACAAGGAGCCCATTATTTTACCCAGTGAACCATTTTCCCTGCACAAGGCTCCCATGCTATGAGGCAATTTCCCCTGCCAGTCCCACCACAGGCTGCTATGAAGCCAGCAGAACTTGAAGCAGGTAAAGGCAAGCAAATGGTACTTTGCAGGGGCAAGCTCTCTGGCAATCACAAGGAGCTGCAACTCCTGTTTCCAGCTCCTTTTGTAGCAGCAGGCTGAATGACAGGCCCAAAGGATGAATTTGGGTACTCCGGGTCCTGCAGCAGAGTGAGATCTCAGAGGATGTTTGTCACTCCATGCTCCAGGGCTCTCCATGCAGCCTTCCTTATCAGCAAAACACTCAACTACTTTTTAATCAATCAACCAAAGAAATAATCTACTTGGTAGATGTTTATGTTCTAGTTTGAAATCTAAGAGCAAGGATGAATAAACATAAAATACAGGATGCATTTCAAGACCAAGTGATTGCATACTTAACCATCATCAAACATACTTATCTACCACAGATTACAGAGTTAGAACACACTTTGTTAATTTAAAGCTTTTTCTTTTGCACATTCTATTTACATAAGTAATTTCAAATCATATATTTACCTCAAAAACAACAAATGCATCAAATAGTTAATTTTTAGCTAAGTCTAACCATAATAGTGAATCAATTAAGTGCAACATTTAGGGTAGGCAGATGGAACATGGTTTGGCCAATAAATGTTGCTTAAAAGTTATAAGCATTTTCTTTATAGCGTTATGATACTTTTTAAAAAGTAAAGACATCGTACATTTTTAGCTTTTGATAATTATTGGAATTTGAAAATAGAGATCTGTATCCTGTCCTTCAATAGTTTGTCACTTTTTATTGCAACAACTTCAAATTGATTTGTAATGAAGTCCAGATAGCTGTGTTGTAAAAATAATGGTGAAAACCAACTAGAAACATGGAACGGACAGTTCAGAAAAAATGACTTCAAGAGGTTATGTCAAGAGGTTCCATGGACAAAAGAAAAAAATTATGTCTGCATTTTCTCCCTCCTTGAAATCCCTAAAATCAAATCACCCAAATCCCACTGAGGCTAAAGAGTTCCTTTCCAAAAACTTCAAAGAACAGTTCTGAAGAGTCCGAAGCTTAACAAATTAATATTGAGTTTACGGGGGGGTGGATAACCTGGTTAAGATCACATCAATAAACTTGAATGTAGAGATCATCTCTAAAATACGCAAAGGCTTTTTCTCACCTGGCTTTGGTCCATGTGTCACCCAATGACATCCATAACTGTCCTTCCTCACTGGTGACAGTATACCGCAGGAAGTCTATAGTATCTTTTGTTAAGAGGGGGCTGAGTACTGTAGCAGCAAGCTCTGGACCTCCTGTTGTCTGTACCACCTAAATTCAAGTATTAAAATAATAGAAAGAACACACAGTTCTTGTCAGTATGGAAGTTACTGTGGAGTTGTTACTTATAGTGCTGCTAGGAAACATTTATTACAAAAAACAACCCCCCCCAAGCAAAAAAAAACAACTTTGAGAAGCTAACATTGTATCTTAATGTCCTACAGATTAACTGAACCATCTATGGCAGAATAACTGCTGTTCTGGTCACCAATCGTTTTACAGTTAGACCTACTTTTGGCAATGTGATTTTTGCTCTACTAATCAAAACCACACATACTTCCATTAAACAGACATATGGCTGTGCTTTCAGTTCTCCTCCTGCATTATGTAAATTATCTCAATTTTTTATTGTTAACTAAAACTTATAATGGCAAAGTGTAACACAAGGCTAAAGATGATTTTATTAAAAAAAATTAATAAATGGGAATAAACACAGAAAAAGATATAAATTATTTTCTAAAGAGAACCTCATCCCGAGATACACAGATTTCTCCTTAGTTAGTGTCCAGGGACAAAATATTTCAATCTTCCTATCCTTGAAGAGGTTACAGAGCATATAAATACAAGCGTTCTGAACAAAAACACTGAGAAAATTATGAAAACTTACCATATGTAGTGGAGTAAAGAGAAAATGAACCAGTTCAGCTGCACTAGGATTCTGGATATGGAATTTTAACTTGGCCTGCAGAAATGGGAAAATGACACATTTTAAGAAACTTTTATGACAATAAATACTTCACATAAGAAAGGGTATCCCTGGTCAGGCCACAGGTCTGTCTAAGCCCAGTGTTTTGTCTGCAACATCCGCAAGTGTTCGTTCATCCAATTGCTTTTGAATCCACGTGTATCTTTAGCACCTATTGTGCAAAACAAGAAGTTCCACAACTGAATTATGTGTTTGTACAGAAGCACATCCTTTGGAAATTTGCCACCTCTTAGTTTCATTAGTATTCTGCAGTTCTTTTCCAAATGAAAACTGAACAGTCCTTCTCTATTCGCTTTTCCCAGTGATGCTCATAACCATTTACAGATTTATTACACTCGTCCTCTGTTTGGTCTTTTCCAAGCTAAAGCAATGCCTCTGAGCATTCTTGTCCTCCCTGTACCTTCTTCAAATTTGCTACATTGGGAACAAAATAAGGCCAGGGAACATAATGGCATATTGATGCTCTTCACTTGTTAATTTTCATTTATTTATTTATTTATTTTTGTCTCCTAATGGTTCCTAACCTTTGCTTAGCTGATTATCATTGAACATGGACGAAGTTCTCACAGGAATCTGTATTACATCAACGTTTTGTTCTGATTTGTTTTATATATGGGATTTTTACCCACCTGTCCATGACTTTATCACGTCTATCAAAATGGAATTTCGTCTGTCACTATCTGCTATCATGAGCTATTTCTACATTTATAGACTATACACTCCCCCTTTGCCAGAACATTTGTAAATACGTTGGACAGCAAAAGCCTCTGCAGAGGCATGTGTGGGACTCCACTGCTGAATTTACTGCACTTTGAGAACCAGCATTTTAGTCCTCTAATTTGTTTTCTACTTCACCAACAATATCTAGGAAGTTACATTAAACCTCACAGTAGCTCAGTTTCTTTAAGAACTTCAGGGTGTGCAACTTTGCTGGATGTTTTTTTAAAAATTCAAAGGAACAAAATCAAATAATTGATGGATTTGTAGACATTATTTTGTTCAGCAAGATGCATGTTTTCTTCTTCCTCAATTTAATATACCTGCCTACAAACTGCATCCCAGGGGTATCTGGTTGTCATAGTCCCTCAGAGCCCTGGAATGATTTTAAAGATTATCAGCATTACCTTAATCACTTCCTCCGGAAGAGAAACAGCACAATTTGAGAGAGGTTACACACCATACTGTGTGGTTTGCTGACTTCGTTTTTTGAACAGATGGATAAACGGTGCCCATTCAAACAGGGCTTCTACTCATCTGCCTGTAACTTGCCATTCTGATTTGCTGTTCTTTAACCCGTTACCAGTTCTTCAATCTGAAACAGCTAATTGCTTTTACCCCCATGAAAAATGGGTTTCATGAACATGTTGTCCACTATAAGGCTTTCCCATGTAAATATATGGACTAAGAAACTCATATACTTTCTCTGATACAGCTTCTTGCAGAATTTATCTTATTTACTGGTCACGCATTGGCCTGCAGTCTCCAAAAGTAAGAAGCATGCCTGAATATGTTTTAAAAAGTTATTGCAGTTTTTATTGCATCTTGCCATCTGTTCCTCAAACTGCTTTTGGCTAGCCTCATCCTACTTTTACATTTAGCTTTCCAGAGTGTGCCTCCAAAAGAAGAATGGAGGACAACATATTTTTACTTCTAATAACTTCGAATACATTGTCCTTCAGTCATAACAACTTACTTTTGGTCTTTCTAAAGTATTTTTGACAGATGGTATGCATTTTCTAGGAGTTTCCAGCATGGGGATTTAAACCAGTTTCCATTCTACTGGCAAAATTTTTATTCTTCTAGCTATTCTTTTTATTTTTAAACTAGATTCTTCATTTTATACAGTTCTCTATGTCTGACATAAAGTAGCATGAAGTGAAATTTCAGGCTTTCGTGGCTTCTGCAATGATGCTGAAGTAAAGCACTGTTATAGCACAGCTCTTCAGAAACTAAGTCCTAGATGCTACTGAGTACTGCTTCTTCTCCTGCACAGATGATAAAGATTCAAAGATGCACACATTGTGCTTGGGTAAAAAAACTAATTTAAATGCAGAACATAGTAAGAAATAACAATGAAAAAAAAATGAACATTACAAGCACTATTACTGGGTAAGATCAGCATGTTCTAAGACATCCATCCCCCACACCCCTCAAACAGTAATTCTTTAAGGTTAGAATCACAGCATTTGATACAGGATCAAAAAAACCCCCAAACCAAAACACCACACACACCCCCCAACAAAAACAAAACAAAAGCACCCCCCAAAAAAAAGACACCAAGGAAAACCACCAAACATATTATTAACATTTCTAAATATCTCCTAAGGCCTGAGGAAGAAAAAAGCTGATTTGACTTAATGAATGCAAGAACAATTTTCCGCACTGGCATAGCTTCCCCAGCAATTGGAAGAGACAGTAACTGAAAGTCAATGCTTTGGAGGTGTCCCACTTGCTGCCTTCCTTTAATAGCACTTGCAAAAGAGGAGATGCCAGGAGAAGGCTCTCGAACTAGCATCTCTGCTTGTTGATGACCTATAAAGCGACAACAATTTGTCATGGAGTGTTCTGAGGCCAGAAAGGTCCTATGTAATGATGGCAACAAGCACAGAGTTTGATGGACGTAGCTGAATAAAACTAAATTAAGGCTGCAGCTGGTAATGCTGGCAAGCATGCAACAGAGCCATGTTCCTCACAGACTTCCTAGAAATTCTTTTATGATTTAAACTCATATTTCCAAAGTAAAAGGCTTTAAAGAACCAGGAAAAGAAGAAACACAACCATGCTGAAAAATAAACACATTCATCTAGTCACTGTGTAGAGAACTTGAGGAGCACCATCTCAAAGCAAAAAATCCAACATAGGCCAGAGGTGGCCAGTTCTGCTTTTGCCTTAGTTCAACCTCGGATGAAAAAGAAAGGTGAAAGCCCAAGACCAGTCAACTATTAGCTGAGCTATCTTCCTGTGTGTCAGCCAAGGACCAAACAAGCTTACATTCCCAGGTATATCAGTGTTCTTGAGGATACTTGTGTGTTTGCTCCTTCTGAAAGAGCAGTGGAGATGAAGACAACACAGTTCCCTGGATGGCATGACCACCTCTGAATGGCTGGCAGCAGCAGGGCATTTAAGATACACAAGGTTTTTCTACATCAACAAGGCACCAGAAAAGTTAGGCAGAAGGCAGACAACTTGATTAACGCATTCCCAAAGACAAGATGAACTTCTGCAGTTCCCTCAGGGGCGTCAACAATAAAGTGTTCACACCCTCTGGAATAGCAGGAACCTCCAGGAAAATCCAGCTTAAAAATAACTACAAAGCAAATCCATCATGTTACTGGTTCTTCCTTCTCCTCTTTGTCTTTTACCGTAATTTTACTTCTTCATTTCATACCAGTGGACTAAGACACAAGAAAACCAATGTAGCAAAACTGACACTCAAATTAATTTGTAGTGGTAGGGAAAACAAAGATCACGTTAAACTTAACATCAGCTGTCCCGGGAAAAAACTGTTATCGCATACCTCACACCACCATATCCACTAGCAGCCACTTACCAGAAGATTGAAGCCATGCTTGAATTTTTGGAAGCAGTCAACAAATTCATCTGGAGGTGGTGGTTTTGCACGGAGAGTAAGAACTCCCTCTGGTGAACAAAATGAGATTTTTATATATCCATTTATAGGGTGTATAACTTCTATAAATATTACAGATATAGGAAACACATAACTACATAATAAATGTACCAACTTAGAGTATTTTGTAAATATAGAACGACAGTAAGTATATTCTGCAGTCACATCTCTAATTAGTCACTTGCCACTGACTTCAAGGAAATGATTTTCATAGGCTTTCCTCTAAGAATATACTGCATAGGATTTTTTGCGCTCAAAGTGAGAGATTACTACTACATTCATGAAAAAGCAACATGAAGACACATTTTCTAGCTACTTCAATGATCCTTAGAGAAACAGAACTGTGTGCAGTAAGAAGTCCTACCTCCAGGTCCTTTCTTTTTACTTTTCTTCGTTTTCTTCCTCTTTGAAAGTTCAGCAAAAGCTTCAGCAGCTTTTTGAAGTTTGGTAACAAAATACTCGATGTCATCCAAAATATGGTTCAAAATTTGCTATGGGAGCAAACAAAAGTAACAGTTTGTCTACAGAATCTATAGCAGAAATACTCCAAAAGTCAAAATGACCACACTCACACACAAACAACTTCCTTGGAACAAAGTTCTTGCTAGAACATTTCATACTTAGTTCATTATGGTCTTAAGTTTACATACCTGTAAAGTATTTTAAATCTCAGGCTTTTAAAAATTTAGGGCCACTGGAAGTTTTTAAAATATGAACAAAAAGACTATTAAATTCAGATTGCGATTACACAAATTGTTCACACATGACGTTTTCTCTCACAGCATATGAAAAATTTCTAATTATTGAAATGGCCAGCATTTTTCTAAACAGTGTAACTTCATAATCTCCTTTAGTTCAAAGTATTAAGCTATTTGTTGAATGCCAGAATGTAGTTTTATAGAAAAGTGCTCTTTAAAGAGTTGTTTACAAAGAGCAAGTGGAGAAGAATGAATCAGCCCCTGGGGAAAAAATATACACCAATACAGCAGGCCCTAACCCCAACATGCTTTCCTCAAGATCCTCTGACATTGCCGACAGCAACAGCAGAGTGGAAAAGTAGAAATTTACAACTGACAACTGGGGCAATATTTGGTATTGCATATACAGAATCATAAAATTATAGAATCACCAAGGTTGGAAAGGACCTCTGAGATCATCAAGTCCAACCGTCAACCTAACACCACCGTGCCTACTAGACCATGTCCTGGAGTGCCACATCTACACGTTTTTTGAATGTCTCCAGGGACGGTGATTCAACCACCTCTCTGGGCAGTCCGTTCCAACGCCTCACTACTCTTTCCGTGAAGAAGTTTTTCCTAACATCCAATCTGAACTTGCCCTCATGCAACTTGAGGCCATTCCCTCTTGTCCTGTCGCTTGTTACTTGGGAGAAGAGACCGACACCCTCCTCACTACAACTTCCTTTCAGGTAGTTGTAGAGGGCGATCAGGTCTCCCCTCAGCCTCCTCCTCTTCAGACTAAACAGCCCCAGTTCCCTCAGCTGCTCCTCATAAGATTTGTTTTCCAGTTCCTTCACCAGTTTTGTTGCCCTTCTCTGGACATGCTGCAGCAGCTCAATGTCCTTCCTGTATTGAGGGGCCCAAAACTGGACACAGTACTCAAGGGGCGGCCTCACCAGAGCCGAGTACAGGGGAAGAACATCATAGGATCTGTCTGATGATGCTGCTTATAGGCAAGAAAAGTTTAGGTTACATATATACATAGTCCACCTGTCTTCAGAAATCATAGAATGGATAGTGTTGGAAGGGACCATAACGACCATCTCATTCCACCCCCCCTGCCATGGGCAGGGACACCCTCCACTAGACCAGGTTGCCCAAAGCCCCATCCAACCTGGCCTTGAACACTGCCAGGGATGGGGCCTCCACAACTTCTCTGGGCAAGCTGTTCCAGTGCCTCACCACCCTCACAGTAAAGAATTTCTTCCTAACATCTAATCTAAATCCCCCCTCTTATAGTTTAAGCCCATTACCCCTTGTCCCGTCACTGCACTCCCTCATAAACTCCCTCATAAAGCTGGTCTCTCACCAGCTTTCCTGTAGGCCCCTTTAGGTCTCTCCAGCGCCTTCTCTTCCCTAGGCTGAAGAAGCCCAGCTCCCTCAGCCTGTCCTCACAGGAGAGGCGCTCCACCAAATGACCATATGTTTATTTTCCAGATGTTGTGCTTACCTAAGTTCCACTAAATCGATGGATTTTTTTATCCTTACATAGTTTGCTGAATTTGGTCTACCACTTAAAATTCCTATTTACATTTCTAGCTTTTCACAGCAGAAAACTTTACAGCAGCATTTCTTTACAGAAAAAGAATTACCACCTATTCATTTTTAGGTCTACCACATAAACACAGGTTGCCTGGAAAGCTTTTCTCCAGAACTGAATTTCTCATGTGCAAAAAGTCTTCCCTCAAAGTACAGCTGCAAAATTTCACAGACATTAAGCAATATTGCTTGCAGTTTCTACTTACAACATCTCTGTCAATCCTTGCTGCCATCATCTCTGCTGTTTCTTCATGATCATGGTATTGTCTATGTTTTTCAACTGCAGAAAAGGGAAGAAGAGAATAAGACATCCATATACACGGCATTAGCAACCAACACTTCCTATGCAGCCTATGTTTCAAACCATATGACTACAAGAAATAGATGAACAAAACTGTTTGTACCATTCACTTTGCAAGGACTCCACAAAACCTGAAAATCTTGTACCCTAATGCATGATCCTGCCAAGTCTCGCAAAAAGGCTTAGGTATATGCTTTCATACAAAAGAAAAAAATCAAAACACATTAGAAATGTCACAACATTCCTTGGTTAAGGCTTAAAAACAACCTCACAAAACAAACAAGTCAGAAAATCTGAAACGAAACAGAAATGGAAAAAAAAAAGCCGAACTACTTTAGCCATACAGGCCATTATAAAGATAAACAAAAATAAATAAGTAATGCTGATCTCTAGTCACCTTTTAATCCATGATTATATTTTTTAATTGTCTGAATATCTAGCCTACAATCTCCCTATTACTGAAGACAGTATCATTAAATTACTAGAGTTATGACAACACTGGTTACTGTGAACATTACTATGTTCACAAAAAAGCCCAGGTTAAAATCAGTATCTCACCCTCCACGCAGCTAAACACAAGTAAAAACAGCTCTGAACAGAAATTCAGAAAAGTGTAAGTAAATGACAAGTCAGATATGACAGTCAGGTCTTGCTCCTCAGATCAGGCAACAGTGGCTTTGGGCACTTCAGACTAGACTGGGGGAATAATCCTGTTTGCTCTCAGCGAGGACAGAGGGGTGATCTCGTACAACCATTTCTGCATCTGGGTTCAAATATTGTAATCTTTATGAAAGCGGTCTTTCAGAATTATTTCTGTTATTACCAGGGATCATAAAATCCTCCTGCCCAGAACAACTGTTTGGCACTGTGCTGTGCGGCAGCGGGCTCCCAGAAATACTCACGCTCTCCCTGCTCTGCAGCCCACGCAGACCATGCCGCCACGCGACTTCTCACGTCCACCTGGGTGATGGTCCCTGGCGGCACAGGGGCGGGTGCCCGCGGCGGCGGAGGGATGGCGTTGTCAGATTTGGATATCATCCTAGAGGCAGAGAAGAAAGCCTTCAAGTGACACTCGAAGGAAAAACATTCTATTTTCTAGTGCTTAATCAGAGAAGACAAGGAGGCTTTACAAAGACCTCTTCTGTTGAACATACTATAGGCTTGCCAAGTAAGCAGTACTCAAGACTGTGATGTGTAAATATGTTAGAGGTAGTAGGAAACATACTCCATGATGAGGTTAGCAAACCTTTGTCACCTAGCCACATGGGAAATCCCTAAGGAGTGCACAGAACATGACGTCTAGAGATCTGTCAGTTTACAGAGGTAAAGCCAGTGGCTTGGGTTTAGTAGATGGCCTTTTTTACCACCATATGCAGTTTTTTGGCTGGACTTCCATTTTGTGCGAAATATTTCATTAGAAGTCATCTTTCAGCCATCACAGTTTGGTTATCTAGTCCCTAAATTTAACAAGTGGTCAATCACCCCTCAATTAAATTTACAGGTTGCTTTTCCTGTCTATTTCAGTGGCCTGTTCATCCTGTCTCAACACAAATGTACCAGCCTATCACAGTTAAATACAGTTTTAAATACCATAAGGAGAGTTCTTTGAAGTCATTCTGCAACCTGATACCAACAGACAAAAAGTCCCGACAAGTCCTGTCACATGCACATCCCACCCCTTCCCCATGTCCTTATTTTAAAAGGAAGATCTTCACCTTAAATTCTTTTCTTTCTAATCCCATCTCATTCATGGCATTCAACACTACCACAAAATGTCAAGTGTTATTTGGTCTTTGCACACAGAACAAAAAAATAATGGTTCCATCACCATTCCTTCCTCCAGCCTCCTGATTACTCTTCTCTGCACGTCTCGCACTTCTACTTGTCAGTAACCTTGCAGTGACTCGATAATGCCATGTCACAGGGGAACAGTCTTTCCTCATGACCCAATGCCAGCACATACATGATATGACAGCGAGTAACTGGTGCTGCACTGTCATGAACTCAATGACCTCTTGGCCTCATAGCCCTCAGAGACTGGTATCTCAGATTATTTTTCCCACTAGATGTACTGACCTACATTCTTTTCCCAATTAAATCTCGTTAGTTTCCCAGCACATCTAATGTGTTTAGGTCCTTCTGGATTACCTCTTTGTGCTTATACTTGTTTGTTACTGTCCCACAAACAGTAAAGTGTACTTATTTAATTTTAAGCTCATGGGTAAAGGTAGAGGCAGTTCAGGTTTTTTTGTTTTTATAGGAGTGTCCATTATTTGAGGAAAGCTTCATGAGCTGTGCATCAGAATTTAATAGGTAACTGTTATAAACTCGTTCATACAATGGCGACATTTGTACTTAATGATTTTTGTCCAGCAAAGACTTCTCTCTCTGGACCACAAAACTAAGTGCTGTTGAGAGATACTGTCAGGACACAGTTAGATACTAACTTTTCAACAGACTACCACCATAACTATCCAGTATTTAATATATTTGTGCCCTTGTTGTTATACCTCTGTTGGCTACCTCTTAT
The DNA here is from genome assembly GCA_013399095.1 of Psophia crepitans. Taxonomy (NCBI): domain Eukaryota; kingdom Metazoa; phylum Chordata; class Aves; order Gruiformes; family Psophiidae; genus Psophia; species Psophia crepitans. The sequence continues at coordinate 1,674,676 of VWZZ01008359.1, read as the reverse complement.
TTCTGTACTAATCTCCTCTGAACCCAACAGGCTCTTTCCCCCCACATTTTCTTACTGGCAGAGAAGCTTTTGCTACCAGGGAAAAAAGGAGTCTCCAGCATTGTTAAACAGGCAGGCAAGGAGATTATTAAATTTTCAGTTACTGTGTTATTTAAGGTCTTTAGATCCCAAACTCTTTTATCAGTATCTTACTTACTTGGAGTTAAGGGGCATTTATATTTTTAATTTAAATTCTGAACTGCTTGACCCATATGCAGAACTGAGACATGCAATGCTGTTCTCTGGCAACTGGTATTGATGTCAGCTATTCCCGTCTCTAAGGTGGAATCGGGAAAAGTAAGAGATGCTATAAATTGAGAGAGCATGAGATAATTATTAAAGCAAGGCCTCAACATGTGGTTTTGAAAGTATATTATGAACTAGCAATAAAGAGTAAAAAAGAGCAGGGAGACTTGGAGAGCTTCTGAATGCTGTAACTATGTGGTGAAACTAAAAACTGCCAAAAAAGTTAGATTTTTACCTCAGTATTTCAAGCCTCTTCTTTTGTTTCCCACTCTTGCTGTCACTAATTGCACTTTCAATATCTTCATGAATAAAGCTAGCCTAAAGAGACAAAAGCAGAAACTGTCAGTTATCAGCTGTATCTTCTCATGCACTTTTTTTAGGACATCTTTAGATTCCAGAATCCCTTATCAAATCCCATTTATTTAAAAGTTCTGGGATAAATTATTTTACACATAAACAGAACGAAGAAATACACAATGCTGTTGTCTGAGAGTTGGTATTTTTGTCACTGTCCAATCTCAGGCATTACCATCAGATGAGTATGTCATCTAGATACTAAATTTGTCTGAACAGCTGTAATTATCTCAAGTTAACCACTATTGAATAGCTATTTTTCCCCTCCAAATATGTAATTTTTGTTTTTCTCAAGCATTTTAGGGGAAAGACATACTATAAAAAAACCCCACTACAGATAGTAGCAGCAAAACTACTAAATAGTGACAGCACAAAGGATTAGAAAAGTAACTTGTAATGGTACAGTTTCTTTAAGAAATAACAACAGCCTCCATTTCTCTTTGACTTAATAGAAGATTAATTTTTCAGAACATTTCCTAATCCGTATGCTCCTGCTTCTTCATAACTGCAGTCTGCCTCTACCACAAGTAGAGGCCCACAAGTGAAATTTTGATGCATGTCTAAGGCATTATTTTAATAGATATTGCATTAAATAGGTCACAGCTTCTCGTAGGACTTAGAATGCTCTGTTACACATCTTCAGCTGACAAATTAATTTCCTACACAGGTTGTCAAAGCCCAAATCTGTCAGTGCCTGGCTCACTCTACAAGGTCCACGTCTTCCTTAGCACCCTCATAATGGAGAAGTATGTAACTTTTTGGGTGGAATATGTAACTTCTGCTGGGACTAGAAGACTTTGTTGAATTTAGGATCCAAGGGAATTAAAGCACTTCTCGGGTTATAATGAATTGCACTACCAAATATGGATGAGGGATACATTAAGATTAAAATATTAATAGAAAAAACTCACAGGGATTTGAAGAACTTAAACCCAGAGGAATTCCACTACTCATATTCTTGATATTTCTTATTTAACAATTTTTTGTTTAGAAAATACTAATTGCCCCAAATGTTATTGATTGTGACCAATTTCTTATTGCAGATGCTCCTGAGGTCCATGATAATTTCTAATTAAAAGCAGGAAAAAGGCAAGGGAGAAAGACCTAACCTTTCAAAAAACAGCGAAGAGTCATGGGTAAGAAACAAAAGCTAGGGTATGGTCACAGGCTCAAACAATAGCTCAGAAGAAAATGTGGATCCTGGACTTCCAAGCCATGCTGATCTGCTCTGCATTTTTACGTGTACACAGAGGAACAACTTCAAAGATGAAAGTCCGAAGAAAAAGAGACCACCTCTACACTTTGTGAAGATGGGTCCAACCAGACCTCAACAAGGATCCCTGCATTATTTAACACAATGGGACTCCTCACAGGATCCCAATTTACACTGAAACAGCAAATTCTGTGCAACTAATCACACAATTAGTCAGTCATATTCACACCATTCTCAATATACTAATTTCAAAATGGTTGCACAATATGATTAGCAATCTGTTGGTTTAAGACAATGATATGTACTACTACAAAGGAATTCAAAAGTCCTCATGAAATTACCAATTGGAATTTAAAGAAATACCAATTATAGAGGGTCACTAACAGAAATTAGTATTTATAACCCTGGAAATACAGAAATATTGCAGAATACATTAAAAAATATTTATGCTTGAAGGAAATATTTTAATCAGAGACAAACAATCTCTTTCCTTGTTTTAACACCCATGCAAGTAATATTTTCCTTTTCATTACCTCTCCCGCAGAGCGGAGATGCAGAGAGATGGGAACATACAGAAGGTTTAATTGTTCAGTGAAAGAAAGAGATGAAAAAGGGGAAAGACTAAGTAAAACTCAAGAGTCAGATGAGTTCTTTGCAGAGTGTAAGATAAATTAGAGATAACTCAAAACTATTTTACAACACTTTATTCAGAAGTGTGATTGTAAACCATACACACATTCCAGAGCTTTATTCATTTGCAAACCTAAATGAACAGCTACAGAGCCCAAGAATCAATATTTACAGTAACAACATATTTGCACGTGCACTAAAGATTCCATTTACGCAGAGGACTATTCTCTTGCAAGACATACTATGCTACATTTACTAACACACTATCAGTAGTGTTGATGTCATAAACGCATTAAACTTAAAGCATATGTATAAGAATAAAGGAACAGAACTTTTTTACATGAATCAGTCCATTTGATTTTATCCACTGAACTTGCCAAATCATAGAATTTCCTCTATTCACCTAAGTCATAGCAGATCTCTATTGCAACCTTACCTTAATCTCATCGCATTGGAAAAGATGCAAATCGGGCTTGTTTTGGGTTGGTTCTTTACACACTAGTGCAAGAATTGAATTGTAATTGCATGCATTCATCACAGCTTGGCAATGCTGAATTGTGCTTAAAGGAAAATTCTCCAGTTCATTCTGCCAGAAAAGAAAAGAAAAAAAAAAAAAATCAAAATACAAAACACCACCTTACTGCACAGTGTCCTGATCTCAGAAAAGCTGCACAAGTTAAAAAGGGGAAGTGATAATAAGCTAATTAAAGTACTGAATCTCACATACATCAATTTTCTGCCTGCTGTCTCTCACTCTCACTCTTTCTCTCTGAAAATGAGACTGCCACTCACAGATCTTACCTTTGATTCCAAGTCCACCAAACTGACAGCTTTGTCATCTACTTGAAGAATCATATCTTGAGTCCACACTTTGCCTTTGGCATCCAGCAATTTCAGCTTCCTTATTCCATCATCTACTGTAATCATTGCCTCTTTTCGGTCCAGAACAAAGGTGGTCAAGTGCTAGTGAACAAGACGCACATTTAAAAAATAAATTGTAATTTTCCGTATTTCTAGGCGATGTCAGTATTCAAATTGCCAGGAAATAGCAATACAAACAATTCATGAATAAAAGTGCCTTTGTATGTGACAGATCCCACCAATAAACCATAAGAGAGGTTTAGTCCATAACGTCGTTCTCAGTCAACTGATTTTTGCAACTCATTGTTTGTCATCCTTTGTCATTTCCTCACTAAAGTAAGCAGTTAAATTCAAAGGCACATTCTGACATCTTTCAGGTATCACAGCTAGAGTTAAAACCTGAGTATTTAATTAGCTTTCTTGAGGAGTGAAAACCTGTCTCTCTTGGCAAGCTGAATCCAGCAAGCATCAGCAGAAGCTTCCCAGAAACACCCTGCCAACATACCTTCACCAGCACCCTGACCTGAAGTGTCCTCATCTTTTCCAGAGCTGCCAGCTAGCATGCTGATGGCAACCATGATGGACTTGCATCTGACTGGGATGCCTTATGGACAGGCTAGTCTATGCAGATCACAGTAAAAATGTAGTATACTAACTACTTTTGCTCACCATCAACTTGGAATATTCTTCAGATTCAATTAATGGTCTAGAAAATAAATACTATCTCACAGACATCACCTCCACCAGTTTCCCTGTCATTATGGTTTTAACAATTTCTCCTTGAACATGCCAACCATGCAAGACAACCCATAAGATTATTTCATTTTATCCAGGCATAAATCCAGCTTCACATTCTTATTGAAGACCTGGTTACATTCATTCAAGCTGAACCAATTTTAATTTGTGCTTGCACATCTATCTTCTAAATAACATAAAAATAATTAAAAAAGAAAAGAAGAATTAAGTGTGCTTTCTTCTATTAGAGGATAACAGCACTTAGTTATGACAGACAAGAGAAGAGACACAAGCTGCATATAATCAAAGTATTTAAAAAGAAGTGAAACAATCTCTCTACTGACTGCTCACACAGGAATGCTTAGACTCCAAATACAAGTACTAATTTTCATGCCAGTACAGTACTAAAACTGTTATGAAGAAACCAAAGAAAAATACAGACAGTATTCACAAGTATTCATTTGCAAGCTGATCATAGGATAGAAGCACTTGAAATTAAGACTCTTCTGCATATGATCTCACAACTTACAATTAATTTAAAGCCCAGCAAAAAGGAGCTGAGGATCTGTGGTATTTGCAAGACTTGTCGTAACCCACGATAGCAGTCTGATGGCAGTGGAAGAAAGTTCATGCCAAAGTAAGAGTACGGAATGAGGCATTGCACGCAAAAGTGCTTAACAGGCTACATATGGTCACGCGGGCTTACTTTGCTGGATATTTTAAATATATCTGCTCCTGGATAAAATATGACAGCAGCACAGAGTAATTCTGCAAAGCAGCTTAAGACAGGAAGTAGCATACTTTGCACTTCACAATTGGGAAGAATCTGTGCAGGCAGAATATATTTGTTTAACTACTGCATAGTAGACTAATTGGGGCTTTTAGGGGTTAACACTCAGCTCTTTCTGAATATTCAATCACCTCTGCTGGTTATAACTGATCAAAGTATTAACTTCAAATACCACCTAGTGTGCCTTTCCAACAGCACAAGGTTTTTCAGCTCTGCCTTATCTGCGCAACAAGGCAGGTTCAGAGACAGGGCAGCACAACACCTTGAACTGATATCCCATTGAGAAGTCCTGTCCATTTGCCAAACTACACGCAACTTTGCTTACATTCTTCTACATCAAAATTTCAGCTCATTATATAAAAGCTATAGAATTTGAGACATTTCAGCGTAGTCTGTTCTGAAGTGACCTTGGGCTGGCAGGATATTTTGGAAGATGTATGTGCCTTCAAGCATATGTATCCTCAAAAATCACACAGGCAAAAATAACTGCATGTAACCGAAAGCTAGAATTGGTATATTGTTCTTCGTCTCACCTCTACGTGATACTGCGAAGTTTCGGATATGCTGCTGGCACTGTCTCGTGCATAATTCTTTCTTTGTTCTAGAGATGGGAGGGAAAGAAAGAATAATTGCTCATTCAACTTCTTATCATGCTGTTTTGAATACTTCTCAGAGACACTTAAGACTAATTGTATCTACAAAAGCAGAAGATGAGTTGCTAATAATTTCAACAGAAAAAACCTTCACCCCCACACAGTCCAGCACAAGGATAATACTTACGTCAATGATGTGGAGAGAGAGCCGGCGGGTGCAAACCAAAGCCAGTTACCTTGTCACAGTGAGTCAGGACACCGGAGGGGAGCAGTGTTCTGACTGAAAACACTTCATGGGGCAGCCTGATTATTAAAATCACTGGCTTACCACTTTGGTAGCAATAGGTTAACCAGCATCAGGCTTACTGAGTTTGTATGAAAGCATTTGAAAGCATAAGTATTTTCTGATACATGTGTTAAATATGCAAAACAACAGAGCCACACACAAACCAGACCTGACTCATCCTTTATTTCTTCCTAAAGTATTCAATTTGATAAGTTACTAATGTAGAAATATGTGTGGAAAGGGGTAAAAAAACACCCAAACAAACACACCAAAGATCTCTAACAGAAATATTTTTCAGCTGAACAACACACAATGCTGCAAAATCAGAAACATCATTTGCCTTTTACTCTGTACAATAGATTAATATCAAACCAGGAGAGGAGTGAAGGGAAAATGCAAGATGAAAACACAACACACACCCAACACCTCAAAATAATGAATTCAGATGAATACTGAAGAAAACTTTTCAACTTTACTGGAAAAAAAATCGAATGCAACATCGGGAGGGTTTTTCCTCTTTTTTCAGCATAACCACTTAAGTGCCTGATCTGGAACTTAAGGAAAGCAGGAAGTCACTAGGAGGCTTGGCCAGGAGAGGTCCAAGGAAACTGCAAGTCGGTAATTCTTTTCTCTCCATTTCATTAAACACCTTGATTTCCGATCTTCAATTAAAACAGGTGGTTTGATTTTGTTCAGAAGGAAAGTACCTGATGTACATAGAAAATTCATGAATTTCACCATACTCTGAGTACTTAGGGGAGAAATAAAAGTCTATGATTGTGTTGACAGAAAAGATCAAGTTACTTTTTGCAAAATAAAAAAAAATGCTGACTACCAACAAGCACATGACCCGTGACTTACAAAGGACTGCAGTGAGGACACCGTAAAAGCCACACTGCAAAGGCTCTTCTGTGATCAGTGTTCCTTCAGACAGGAATTTCAAGTGTTCAAAGATTGTCCTGGTTTCAGCAGGAATAGAGTTAGTTTTCTTCCTAGCAGCTGGTACAATGCTGTGTTTTGGATTTAGGATGAGGATAATGTTGATGACACACTGATGTTTTAGTTGTTGCCAAGCAGTCAAGGACTTTTCAGCTTCTCAAACTGGTTTGCCAATGAGAGGGCGAGGAACATCCAAGAAACTGGGAAGGGACATGGCCAGGACTGCTGACCCAAACTATCCAAAGGAATATTCCATACCATATGACATCATGCTCCACATATAACTGGGGGGCGGGCCAGGAGGCAGGGTGGCTAGGGAACTAACTGAGCATTGTCTTTGGTGTGGTGAGAAATTGTGCTGTTCATCACTTGCTTTGTATATTCTTGTATCATCATGTCATCATCATCTTCCTTTTCTGTCCTATTAAACTGTCTTTATCTCAATCCACGAGTTTTACCTCCCCCTCTTTTGATTGTCTCCCCCATCCCACTCTAGGCTGGAGAGAGCAAATGGCTGTGTGATTGTTTTAGCTGTCAACTGGGTTACACCACAACACAGATACAGGAGTGCCCTCATTTTGAGGTGTCACCTATAGAAGTATTTGTCATCTTTTAAAATCATACCCATTTATCTCTCCAGTTTTCAATGACTTTCATGAAAAACAATACAGTTTCTGAAATTCCTCACTGGCTTGAGCCCACCTCTCCCACAATGACAAACATTGCTCAAGCCACAGAGCCATCCTGCTACTGCACAGCAACTACTCAGCTTGCTTTAGCAAGAGAAGCGTGCAGTGTGATCAGCCAGATTCAAGAACCCCATGGATGCATTATCAGAAATTGTAAGTAGGTGTGTGAATATTTTAAAACAGGTTTCTTAATTTAATTATCCACTATTCTCTGATCCCAGGGCAGAGGACCTCCATTGATTCCAACTTTAACCCCTATTTCTGCTTTTGCAGCATGTTAAAGTATTTTTTATTGATTTCCTTTTTAACCACAATAGACTCACACACACATGCACACTCCAACAAAACAGTCAGTAAAGCAGTACTGTCTGATTTGCTACCTTTCTTTTTTTGTTTTGATGATGATCTGAAGAAGTAAAGTCCATCTGTTCCTAACAAAACAAGGGAATTGAAAAGCAGTATCTAGTTTAACTCCATAGAATTATTTACATCTCCAAGGGGATCAATTACTAGTCTTCTGTTATGAACTGTAAATGATAGCTAAATGCTGTCCAGTAAGAAAGAATATATACTTAAAAACAGAAGTCACTTGTTTCAATTAACAATGCATCAAATATTCAGCTTTAACTGTAATTATCCTTTTTTTAGGTGAACAAAAGTAATTTTTTTAAAGATATCAAATTAAACCAGGATAACAATTTTTACATCCACTGTAAGGTTGGTAAATCCTGCAAACAATAAGAGTTGGAGTGGTTTTAAATAAACAAAGAAATCCTGGCATATGTAGAGGTTCCAAAGGAGTTAAAAAACAGCAAGTAACTTGCAAGAGCTGCTTCACAGAGATTTTGTCCTGTGTTAAGACAAGATGTCCAAAACCATTCGTAGGACTGATTAACATCCTCTTCCACAGAGCAGCGCAGCACTCACAATAGACAGACGGCAAGGATTTCAACACGCTATGTCATGGTGAGAACAACAGTGTTTATATGAGAGAGAGAACTTTCTGAACAAAAGCTGTGGTTGCCTACACTTGAGAGCCAAGGAGAGCCCCTCAAGTTCTGCATTCTTAATCACAACAGCGTGGTAACAAAAACTTCAACTAAATTTCCGATTAGCAAAAGTCAATCCCTGTTTGTGTTAATAAAGAAAAAGTGTGGTCACCACAACAAGATGGTCCATACTAAGTTGAGCAACAATTACTACTTACCTATTTATTTCTTTAATCCAGGTAGAATGGTTATTAGAACCTGCTAGAGATCCAAGTTATCATATAGAATGGAATATTTCAGTTGGAAGGGACCTACAACTATCATCTAGTCCAACTGCCTGACCACTTCAGTGCTGATCAGAAGTTGAAGCATGTTGTTAAGGGCATTGTAGAAATGCCTCTTAAAAACTGAGAGGCTTGGGGCATCAACCACCAGGCTCAATACTAAACCTCAGCCTCTGTTTTCTCCTGCCTGGCTCATGTCCCAGATTCTACCTAGAAACCTTCACAAGTTCTCACCTTGTCCTCAGAAAGGAGGGCATAAATCCTTTTCCGCCCCCTTTTGCTGATGTGTTCCACTGTCCTGAACTTCTAGTAAAACTGATACAAGCCTGCAAAGCTGTTCTGCACCCTTCTCTACCCAGATGACAATGTCTGCTGTTTCTTCCTACGTGACAAATGAGTCTGCTGTTTCTTCCTACGCTTCAACATGTCCACTTCCAAGTCAGATATACTGGAGCACGTGACTCTCACAGTACCTCCCTCACACACAGCTCCTTATTTTCCGTCTTTTCCTAGAGAGCTTGCTTATTGCCATTCTTCTGGAAATGTAACTTCTAACTGTTCCGCATATCAATGGGGCTCATTACTATTCATCAGTATTACTCTGACTGCTTTTAGAGAAACCCTGAAAACAACTCTTGAATTATTAGACGATATTCAGATGCAAGTAACTCATACCCTACTATTGCAAATAAGCAACAGAATTTGCTGACTTATTGAATGTACTCGGTCTGGCTGGGATGGAGTTAATTTTCTTCACAGCAGCCTGTATAGTGCTGTGTTTTGGATTTGTGACCAAAACAGTGCTGATAACACAGGGATGTTTTAGCTATTGCTGAACAGCATCAAGGTCTTCTCTATTTCTGACTTTACCATCCCCATGAGGAGGCTGGGGGGTGCACAAGAGTTTGGGACAGCTGACTCCAGTAGATGAAGTGGATACTCCATTCTGTGTAATGCCATGCTCAGCAATAAAACCAGTGGGTAGCCTTTCCAAAGTAATCCTTGCTCAGAGACTGTCTGGACATTGGTCTGCTTGCGGGAGGTGGTGAGTGATTGCTTTTGTGTTATTCTAGGGTTTTTTTCATTTTTTTTTTCTCTTGCTTCTTTCCTTCACTTATTAAAACCATCAGTAATTCCCCTTGCTTTTGCTCTTCCAATTCTATCCCCTATCCCGCTGCAGGGAGGAGACAGGGAGAATGAGCAAGCAACTGGGTAGGTCCTTAGTTACTGTCTGGGGCCAACCCCTGACACTGGGAAAAAAAAAAAAAAAGTTTTGTATTCTTCATTTCACTCCTAATCCTCCGGATCAATCTCAGTCTCTCATGGGTCCCTTCATACATAAAGAGAGTTATTGAAGCTAAAGAAAAATTTTCAGAGACTTCCAGATAGGATGTCTAAAACTATCAAAGGATGAATAAAAGTATCAAAACTATTAAGTTTTTTTCTATTTACTCTACTTACTGCAGCTCTTGTATCCAGCACAGCCTTAATACTGCACTTAGCTCAAACCCTGTTGATATGCTGTATACAATTTACCTAAAGTATTTTTCCCTCTGATAAAGGCAAAAAATAATAAAAAAAAAGGATCACGGAAGATGACTCTTAAGTTCTTAATTACTATCTATAGCAAATGCAGCCCAGATAAATTTGAGCAAAATAAAAATCTCTCACAAGGCAAGGGCAATAAACTTAAACACAGCACAGCATTCACTCATAAGACTGTAAGATCTGCTAGCTACTAAACCTTTCAAAAGAAGACAAACATTGATCCACAGAAACTAATACTCTTCCTGCTGTCTGATGTGGAGAGATGCAACTGCTATTCATGTCTCTGTCAACTTATTAAATTCACCAGTCATCAGGAATGGACCATGTTTCTACTTTCAAAGAGACATGAAAAGGTACTGTTTTCATACCAATTTTGAAAGTAGCCAAAACACCAGAAAAAAACCCCACACAGCTGACCTCTTGACCAAAGGCTTTTACTCAAGCCAAGAATACACTAGAAAGCAAACGATCCCAAAAAAACAGGACTTGAGATTGCCATCATTGATTCTCTTCCTTGCCCTCCCTACACTAAGAAATCTGTGCTCTCCCCAACTATTTCTGTGAAGAACTATTTCACACCCTGGAAAGGTAACCATTCCACAGTTTCAGACAGAAACACTGGTGTGGTCCTAGGCCCTTTGAGGGAAAGCTATGAACAGCACCTGGCATAGCTAAAGTTAGAGTCTTGTCTCACCGATTTTCCAACTGGAAGAGTGTTCATCAATATAGCAAATTAGAAAACTGCTTATTAAACTCTACTGTAGTCTGAGTCTGTACCACTGTCCAGAATACCACACAGAAAAATGTATCACAGCAAGAGAAATCTAATTCTTTACCTAGCTAGAGATGACCTGAAGCACAGGTGGTGCTGGTTAGGGCTATGGTACCTTCAGGCACAACAAATTTTCAGTTCCTAAAAGGCTAAAACATGAAATGTTTTGAAATGAAGAATATGATGCGTAAGCTTCCACTGGTGTCTTACAAATAACTGCATAAGCCAGATGTAATAAATGTTATCAGTGCTACAGTTATGATAGCACAAAGGACAGTGATGGATCCTACCTTCCCCCTCCATAGCCAAATTGGAAAGTGTCTGTACAAAGTACAAAGAGACAAAGCTCTGAAATCTGATGGCAATCCATGAGGAGACTAAGTGTCTCCCTCACAAGGTGTCCTAAAAATCCTGGAGTGACAGTATAGATTATTGACACATCATCAAGCAGAAAAGACCAATACATAGCTTACTACTGTATATTTGTGATTTGCATTGGATTGATTATGGACACCCCTTTAAGAATGTATTGCAACAGCTGGAAAAACTAGAGACTTCTGAGTGCAGGAGATGTGACCCACACATCTGGGTAGAAAGGTCAAAAGTTGTGTTCAAAACAGATCTATTAAGAGAGGAGCAAACACTATCATTTTCAGAGATACTCCACTTTTCAAAAGCTGGGGAGGGACTTTTTACAAGGGCATGTAGTGATAGGATGAGGGGTAATGGTTTTAAACTGAAAGAGAGGAGATTTAGATTAGATCTTAGGAAGAAATTCTTCCCTGTGAGGATGGTGAGGCACTGGAACAGGTTGCCCAGAGAAGCTGTGGACGACCCCTCCCTGGAAGAGTTCAAGGCCAGGTTGGATGGGGCTCTGGGCAGCCTGGTATAGTGGAGGCTGTCCCTGCCCATGGTGGGGGGGTGGAACTAGGTGATCTTTGAGGTCCCTTCCAACCCAAACCATTCTGTGATTTGTGCCACAAGCTTTTGCCTACGTGGAACTAGCTATCAGCGAAAGGGTATTGTTTAGAAGTCAATTGTCAGTTTAATTCATTCAAGTATCAAATAACACAAGCATGTTACATGGATGGCTTCTTTTAATGGACTCGTTTATCTAGCCTATGATTTGCTTGTGATTTCCTTGAATTTATTACACTACAGTTCTTGCTCTGAACAAGGTATTTGAGTGATACAAAAATACACATGCAATTTCACTGCTAGCACCTAATCACAGCCATGGGAGTATAAACACAGTGTATAAAACACCTGGTCTTTTCTGATGCAGTGTGAGGACAATTTTACTAACATCTTTCAATTCTGTGCTGTATAACAACCTAACAATTTGGAGCAAACCACTAGCTCGCTGCTCCTGGGGAATGGGACTGCTCCACATGGTGTCACTTGCTGACAAATGCCCGTTGCAGCCCTGGCTGTTGGTGCTGACTGATGCTGCATGTCATCCCACAAGCAGAGCTGCAGAAGACAGATGGAGAATCCAATGCTAGAACAACAGATGACAGTACGAGCCAAAACCCATTCCAGATGGAAAGATCAGGACGTAAATCATGAAATAAACCCCGTAAGAATGTGTTGAAGGCATCTTCCCTCCCAGTTCAGTGAGAGATTTATCATGCAAATAGAAACCAGTTCATTTCAGGAAGAAAATGAGTGAAAACGAAGGGATTATTTGACACAGGAGAAAAGGCAGTTGCAAGGAAGTTTTTGCTATCAGATTACCACATCAGAGAGAGAAACTAGACCAGAGCTATTGCTAACTGAACTGTCTGTAACACCAATAAAACTCCAACCTCCTTTCCCACTGGTGCTGTGCTCAACCTTCTGTTTGACAGCTGAAGGACTGAACAATCATGAATCACCTTAGCACTGAAATTCAACTGATAAACTTTGTACCATAACATATATATACACACATACTTATTACTGTTACTATTCTTAATTTTTTAGGCTTTACTGTGCTTGGAAGAAATTGAGTTCAAGGTCAAGCGTTGACTGAGGGACCAAGGTATGATTTTCAGTTGTTGATACTGACGGACAGGTGCTTTACTCTGAATGACATTCAAATGTGTTTCAAGAAACTGGTGAAGGGGCTGGAGCACAGGTTTTATGAGGAGCGGCTGAGGGAACTGGGACTGTTTAGTCTGGAGAAGAGGAGGCTCAGGGGAGACCTTATTGCCCTCTACAACTACCTGAAAGGAAGTTGTGGTGAGCTGGGGGTCAGCCTCTTCTCACAGATAACTAGTGACAGGACAAGGGGGAATGGCTGCAAGTTGCACCAGGGAAGGTTCAGGTTGGAGATGAGGAGAAATTTCTTCTCGGAAAGGGTGGTCGGGCATTGGAACGGGTTGCCCAGGGAGGTGGTGGAGTCACCGTCCCTGTGGGTGTTTAAGGAAAGGTTGGATGTGGTACTGAAGAACATAGTTTAGTGGGTAATAGGTGGGGGGGAGACAGTTGGACTGGATGATCCTTGAGGTCTTTTCCAATCTTAATGATTCTATGATTCTAAGAAAAGGAAGGTTGTCATGGACAAAGTTTACTGCTAATATTATACTGTCACATTTTATCAAAACTAACAAACAAAAAAACCCCAACCATTTTATTTTACAGTAAAATTATATATTTTTTCCCAATATCTTATAGGTGAATCTATTAAATACATGAGCTTGAAGTATTTACATAAACAAAACATGTACATTTAGTATACAGGTACATAATATAAAAAGAAAGCTAGGATACTTCCAATATGTTTTATAGGCTTTGAGCCTCCTGGATCTCAAATAAAATACCTAAGTTAGCTACTAATTATAAATAAAATATTTTATAAGAAGCATTTTTAACACATTTTCACAATCCCAGTATCACTCAATTGTTTTCCACCTGGTTTGGGACATCGTACGCAAAAATCCCTAACATCACAAAGGAAGACAAGACACACGTGGGATGCAGCAGAACGGTAACCTGGTTGCTAAAATTAAAATTTAAAAAAAAAAACACAAAAAACCCAAACAAAAAAAACCAACAAAAACAAACCAAAACAAGCCCAAAACCCCACAACCAACCAAAAAAATCCTGCCCTGAATTTCAGAATGGTTTTAGGTGTTTTACTTGTTTTCTCCAGTTCATACACTGCTGATACTGACAACCTAGTTCTTTATGCATACAAAACAGAGCCAAAGCAGTAAAATATGCAAACTCCTCTCTAAGAGCTGTGCCAATATATCTTTATTCGAAGGTCCAGGATAATTGAGTCTTCTACTCAATCGTATCTATCGTTGCTATTCCTGGCAACTACAACTACAGTTTTGTGATATATCTACTAGCAATGGAAGTGAACCAAATATCAACAATTAATTTTACAGGAGCAACCATGCAGCAGTTACATGGCAAGCATTTTCAACTAGTACCTGATTTCAATTAAGTATTTTATAAGTTAAAAGGCTGTCTACCACTATATACCCCAAATTTACTCACTTGTCCCCGTCCTTTCCTAACACAGGACTATCCCATGACATGTTTGATATGAAAAAGCATAGAGAGGTATTATTTTAAAAGCCCACAAAGATTAAAAGACATGGTTAAGACACTTACTGATACTGCCACACTGTTCAAACCATATATTCCTGAAAAATTATTATGAAAAACAAAAAAGGAAAGCGCAACGCTCTCATAACATCTTATAAAGAAATAATCTGCTGTAGAGTTTTTCAACACTGTCTCCTGCTGGTTTCTGTTACCACCTACTATTTCTGTCAACAGGTGCAATCAGTTTGTCGAGTGAACCCATACAGGATGCAGAAACCACTGCTAAAAACTATCATTTCAGAATTTTCCTCAGTGGTAGTTCCTGGAATACTACGCCAAGTGACAGACTTTTGTAGCATACCACTAAAAAAGATTAATTTTAAACTTCGAATGATTCACATACAGTATAATTTTTAAATGGCAAATGTTTCAAATGGTTTCTGCTTCTGTCTTTGCTGATTTATTTTTTTTTTAAGTGGAGCTCCACACTACTCTAGCACAGTGCCTTCAGCCACCAAACCACATCGCCTTTTTCACATCACTCCTCTTCCCAGCTAGGAGACTTTCCATCTCCCTCTTAGGCTTTTAGCATCATGAATTTCAAAGCTGTTTGAAAGCCAACAGAGCAACCAATACAACAAAGTTTTTCTCATAGAATCATAGAATGGGTTGGGTTGGAAGGGACCTCAAAAATCATCTAGTTCCAACCCCACTGCCATGATAAGTTAACCAAACTCAAGGGCTGAAGGCTATCCTTCCAAGGGCAAAGTTAACGCTGTTCTAATGCCACAAAGCATTCTGCCCTCGCACCTCTAACTGGTGTTTTGGGTGGGGTGATGGCTGGGAGTTACCTCAGGAGAGAGGGAAAACTAGTTACTCCCAAGTATGTTACAGTTACCAGCCACTGCTCTTTGAACTTTCTGGTTTATGAACCTGCAGAAGAGGTGATAGACACAACAAGGGACAGCAGGCTGAGGCATGAGGGGTCCTCCACAGGACTGGGTTCTCACTGCAAACCTCATTCTTCCAATCTTAGCAGTTGCACTGAATTTCAAAAGAGCATTTAACAACAGGCACAGATTTACTCAGCAGAACATCTCACAGCTTCACTGCCACTCGTATTTCTATTACCAGCATAGCTATCAGCAGGCTGTATTCACAGTAGAGGTGGATGGCCAGGAAACGGTGCAATTTGCCTGGCAAAGAACGTGACTACATTCTGACTCCGCAGTGATTTGGCCATGGGCTACAGAGTTACGTATACAGCCAAGACAAATAGTAGCATCTGTAGCTGGTAAGTGCGACAACATGTAAGCATTTATAAGTAACGTCACATCTGAGAGTCACAAAGCCTGTTGAAAATAGCAGGTCAAATAGGGCTCCAAATCTGTTACACCAAATCTAATTTCCATTAAATCCTTGTGTCACAAAGAATAATATTGTAAAATCCTTTTCTGCTCGCAGGGGATAATGCTGGGGAGGCACGAAGAGGCACAGGTCATGAATCAAACGTAGAGCACAGCTAGACCACTGAATGCCTTCTCCCTGGTACATACCTTAGTTATAGGATCACCCTTAGCTTTGTGAGAAATGCTTTATACATTGCTGCCTTAAAAACAGCAGGTGGGAGTTCTCTGCTTGGTGAGCCATGAAAAGATTTTCTAGGAGCCTAGTTAGTTTGAGTAGGAATAAAATAACTTTGTTCTTTGATTTTGTTTATACATGCACATACAGTTTCAGATTTATATGCATAGAATATTTTCACCATGACATCATGATCAATATTTAAATAGCAATTTTAGCATAAATGCTTAGAGACTTTATACCACCTTACCATAAAGAGCTTTTGCACTTGTTCTTGAATTCTGCTCCCTCTCCGCCTGAGCAAACGTTGGGGAACCATAGCCACTGGAAGAAAACATTACTGGTTAAATTCTGTACAGATGTATGTACCACACAGAAACAGGCACTGGAGAAACCCCTCCCCTTATGTAGGACTACGCATACCTACAGCGTTACTAACAGAGGTAACGACACTGGCTATTTGTTCCGCATGACGAATACAACGAAGCATGTTTCACTTAGGGTGGAAGCCCTGATGAGTGATTTTTTTGTTGCATTTATTAATGTGCATCATGCACAACAGGGGTGTGGTATACACACAGATACTGCCATAACATAACTAATCAATATAAAATAATAATAACAACAACAACAATAATGACTATGCCAAAGACTTGATAGAATTTTGGGGTTTTCCTCCCCAAAAATGTTAATTGTTTTTAACAATTTTAACTGCTTTTCATAAGAGACTTAAAAAGGACTATCATTGCCTACAACAAATGAGAAGGCAACGCAACTTCCTTCTAGCGTAATAACAAGAATGAGTCATTTACAAACTCACTTTAAAGGAACAACAATATTAGAAGCAGATGACAGCACAGATGCCCTGCTCCATGCAGGAATACATGTTTTTTGGCATCAGATGAGGTCAGTTCTAATTAGTGCTGCGAACGAGCCTCATGCCATGCTTCTGACACAGGGAGCATTCCTCTCATCTCAGGCAAGGTAACACTTTAAGGTAACAGTTGCTCAGTTCTATTTACTATGAAACAGTATTTTCTCACAGATGGAAAGGGAAGCCTCATCTTTTATGCATAAAAATGCATTCACTCAGAGCTAATCTTAAACATTACAGGCACACAAAGACCTCTCCAAGTAATGTATTAAGTATGTTACGGCTACAGCAATTCATTTTTCTGTTCCAGATTATTTCATTCAGTAATAGAACTTTACCCTTACATTAATATAAAAAAAAATCAGTCAGGTGATACCTGTCAGGTTGGCTACATGGTTTGGAAACTGCACGTTCTTTTACAGAAAGTGCCTTTGTATTATTCATATGGGATCTAATAATTACAGCTCCATCTGAAATGAAAGTGTAAAGAAGAAAATACAACATAATTTTTTCCCATGAAAGGAAAATCAAAGGGATAACCTTACTTCATTTGAGGAAAATAACTTCCATATCCACCGGGAGGGGTGTTTGGTATATGCCCATTCATTCTTATTGTCACTTACTCAGGGAAACGATCTGGGAAAAGAAAAAAAAGCATATGAATTGAAGTCTCTTAAAACGTGAAGGTTTAATACAGATGTAATACATCCCTAATGAGAAAATTATGGTTGAAATGGGAAAGGAATTGCATCAACAAGCTCAATTGTTATTATTTGCATTGCAGTGATGCCTTAAAGACCCGTTCTTGAACTTCTCCCAAATGCAGTTTGATAGTTATTACTTCAAATAACTTATAATTTAGTGAATAAAGCCTTTATTATTGATACAACGGTCTTTAGGAATAGCTTCAGAAATAAAAGGCTGACGAAACAAAGAACAGCATCTACTTCAGAAGCGAACAAGATGTTCCAAATGGCAACTTTAATAGTCAAGCATGCCTGATTTTAACTGTCAATTAATTCTTTCAAATGAAACTTTTGAAATGACCTTTTGATACATATTCTATGAAATTTATCAGCTGAACTGTTAGAAAGATGCATTATCAAAACAAAACACAACTGTTAGCACAAAAGGAAACTTGGTTAGCTCTTTTGGGACTTCAAAAAAAAAAAAAAAGCCCTCCCCCTTTTTTTTTTTTTAAGCAGCATTTAACACCCTGAAAGTTTGGCATACCAAACGAAACTTCTCATGTAACAGCAATACTGAAAAAGCTATGACGAAACAGGTAAAAGTATGCCTTCTCCCTTTAATAACGTGCTCATTGAAATTGAAATTAAAATTTACTCTGGAAAGTAACTTTCATAATCCAGTAAAAATTAACAAATCTCTATTCAAATTTACCATGGGCAAATATCCTTTCAATTTTACATACATGCATAATATATATATATATATACACATGAATACTTCTCCACATCTCGGTTGTTAAATAGAAAAAAAAATTCTTTTAACTTTGCAAAGTAGTGAAAAGTACATCAGATAAAATTTGTACCTAACAAAAGCTCCATTTCCAAAGTAAGCACAACCTCTTTTCTTGCACTGGAGCCACCTTCCAACCAGCTTATCTTCTGAACCACTAAGTCAACTTACTGCCTCACTTTAGCTGTTTGCTTCCCGTTTCAGAAAGAGGCGGCAGCTGATTGCCCTACGGTACATGCTGTAGTTTGTATCCACGTATGTTCTGCTGCTTTCCTCTTTCACACAAAAACATAATGAAAATAAAATTCTCAGCTCTAAAGTCTTCTGTCAGTTCAACAGACATATGAGCTGTATGGGCCATCATTACCGAGAACAGCGTCGGTTTTATACCTTTCTGAGGATCACCGACCTTCCCTACTTGAGATGCAATTAGCAAAGCTAACTAGAACCAAGGTGTATTGATTATGTGCCAAATTTAATCACGTGGAAGTGTCGTATCGCCTTTAGTGAGCGTATATGTGGTAATTTTGATTAGGATCTTTTTTAAAAAAAAAAAAAATAATAAATCTTTCTTTTAAATCTTTAATTGCTCCTTGAAAAACATCTTTACTGAGATACCCATATTCTGCTTCCAAATATATATCATGTATACACAAATATATAATGCATCCAACTTGGTAGCCTGTTTGGCTGCTCTAAGCCACTTCTTAGAGAGTGCAGTACTTAGCAGCTGTCTCCAATAAATTACTATCCGTGACGAGTGCTTATCAATTTGTTAGCAATTACAACCTTTGGGAAGCATCCTGAAATTGTCCCATGACTTGAACGGATAAAAATATTCATTTTCTCAGCAGAATTTGCCAGGTCACTGTGCACTCCTTGTTCCATTCCAGTGACTGCGCGGACTAGAGCTACTCAGAGTGCTCTTCCCCAGCTCATGTTGCCATTAAGCTCTTCAACACTTCCTATTGCCTATTAATTCTTACCGTCTGCAACCATTGCTCAATAATTCTATTTGCCATTCCCTTTTATCATTTGTCTTCTTTTTCATAGCCCTATTTATAACAAATTCCGAAACCATCTGCTTTAATGCGAGATCTGTAAAGAACTTGGGTTTAGACTCTCTCAAAATGGTTTCGCTCCTCTGACATCTTAATTTGACAAATACTTGGGTTGTTATTTGTACTGCACTTAATTTTATGGAAGTGGTAAAACAGATCTTTTAAGTAGAAGAATGTAATGTATTAAAACTTAAAGCTTCAGTCCTTGAAGTTAGCATAACATACCGAGTTTTAAAGCGGCAATAAAGCTGAACGGCGGATTTTCGCATTAGGGGAAGAAAACATGTCTCATGACTAAATCTTGCCTGAAGTAAGGCATAACACCACTTAGAGTGTATATATAAAAAGCTTTAAAATTGCATTTTTAATCAAGTGATAGTGAAAATCTGAAGTCAGAAATTTTGTCTGTCTTTCAAAAAAAAAAAAAAAGCAAGCAAGCAGCATGTTCTGCTGAGTAAGCACAAAAGTTTTACTGAGTTTTAGCTGATACGCAAACAAAACACACTTGCTCTTTGGTAGTTGAGTAAAGCCAACAATATTTCCTGTCCCTCACGCAATTTTCCACTGTGAAAAAAAAAAAATTCAAATGCTTTTGAACTGCCAAGACAACTATTTTGACATGACAGTTTCAAGGAGCAATGCTTTTGTTGTGTGGTTCAAGCAAGCTCCCAAATACAAACACAAACATTATTTATTAGTCCTCAATATTTGAAGAGCATCAAAAAGCTACTCCTAATTCCCCAAAATTATCAGGCAATTTCACCTCTTTCGATCTAAACGTTTCAAAAACATGTTTTAGGAAAAAAAACTTTAAATTTTTTATTAAGTGCATGATGGAGAGAAGGGAAAAAACATAAAAGGATAACGACAATGTGCAGTGCTTCGCTTATTATTTATTCACTTGTACAGCTTTCTCTGTTGTATTTCTCCTCTCAAATGCTCTTTCATCTCTTACAACCAGTCCCGTAGCAAAAGTCAAGCCATGCACACTGCAAAGCCATTGTCATCCAGGAGTCTATTAATAAACTCCACTTCCTCTTTAATCTTCCCTTTCACCTCAGCCCAGCAGTTCACAGCAACATACGCTGGTGTCCTAGACTTTAAAATACACATCCCTCAAAATTAACTGTATGATCCCTCTTTAAGTAGGCCTGAAGTATCAACAGTTTACTTGTGAATATGCCCAAGAATGGTCATGTCTGTCTTAGGATCCTGCAAAGGAATCATGCCTACTCTGAACAAGAAATATTTAAAACCAGGAAAATGAAATAATTCTTTAAGAAGAAAAGAATAATAGGAAAATAGCTAAAATAGTAAGATATTTATATTAAAACACTATATTATTAAAAATAGTAAGAAAATAATTATAAATAGGAAATTAAAAAAACACAAACAAACAAAAACCCAAACAAATAAATACCAAATCCTCTTCCAGCAGTATCAGAGACTGAATGAAATCACTGCTGCCATCCACTTTATTTTCGAAGGGACTCTACCATATTCATAGTAAGCAGCAATAGAAGTGACAAGGGTCCACAGTTTGTGACAGACAAACCATTTCTTTAGTAGCCAACAGTTACAGGTGGTCTAATCCCAGTCACGACCAGTATACTGGTACACAGTATGATTACATCGGTCATAAATATTCATTTAAAAAAAATGGCAGAATGCTGAAATACTCTTCGCCTTCCCCATCTTACAGCACGGCAGCCTAATGAAAGCAATACAATCGGTACGCAGGAACAAGCTGATGCACAGACAGCTCACATGCCCTGCCATTTCATTTCCCAGTGGGAGTCTGAAGGTAACAAAATCCCTCTGTTTAAAAAAAAAAAAAATAAAAAAAAAATCCCTTTTTTAGAAGGGCAGAGCTATGTCATTAAATAAAATGTGATATTCCAGAGACCGGTGCTCTTTTCTGCTCATCCTGAATCAGTCAGTCCCAGCCAGCAGCAGATCACAATATCAGATGGAAAAAAGAGAAACAATGGCGTGGATATTTTAGAAATGATGGAGAGGGAAGGGTTAAGGAGAGGAGGATGTAGGGGAAGGAGAAGGAAAGCCAAGAACAGCTGGAACAATAATTATCTACCGATTAAGAAAATGTTGTTAGTAACAAGTCATTGTTATCACATGTCCCAAAACCCCCCAAGAATTCTTCCCCAGCTAGATAGCAGGCACAGGCTGTAACTCCAGCCTAAACAAAAAACAAGTGGACTATCACAAGGCAACACTTATCTGTAGCAGATCTGACACTGTAGCAATGTCAGATAAGGACATGCTTTCTCCATCCTTTCCCTTTTAAAAATATCACAGAACAACAAAACCAAGAAAAAAAAAATCAGATGTATCCATATGACACTAACTCACTACACACTCAGTAAAAATACCTCTTACTGCTATTTCACAGCACTTGGTACCGCTGTTCTAGAGAATGTAGAAAAACTATTTAGCTTGCTGCATGACTTGCTATCTTTTGGTTTTTTTTTCTTTTCAAACCTCACCCTGTTTACCCCCCCACACACCTTCCTTCAAACCTGCATTACTCCCTCATGCTAAATTTTTGAATAGTATTACTTTTAACTCCCTTGTTTCTCCATGCTGAGGCCACTTCTTTAGTTATTCCTTACATCCTTGTACTTTGGTGTCTTGTCCTCTGGTGCCTACATCGTTGTTCTGACCCAACACTCACCTATTTGTACCTTCGCTCCAGCCACTGATTTTACAAATGGGAAACTCCTGTTGTAAATAGTGGAGGCAGATGAAACGTTGCCACTGTCCTCTGCTTCAGGGCTTGCTTCAGACAACAACCAAGAGCAAACACGAGTTGTGCTGGCTGTTCCACATCTTGCCCCGAGATAAACACCCAAGATGCACATGCATGCATAAGTAAGCATTACTTCGGAAATGACCACTGGGGATTTTCCATCCTCAATACACTGATATCAGAATTTCTCCGAGACAAACTGCTGCCAGTTGGGCTGCCAGACGCTTTGTACTATCACGTTTTCAATTTTCTATTACGGAGATTGGAGCATCCAAATGCAGGTCAAAAAGATGACAGCAAAAATCACACACAAAATTGAACGCTAGATCCTACAAGCACTGCAGTTTGAAGACAAAACTTTCGGACTTCCTTCACCACCGTGCAGGCTGTTGTCCTCTTTGCCACTTACAAGTCACTTTTTATTAATGGGGGGATGGGGGCTGAAAGCTTTCTGAGAAAAGAATAGGCACTGAGGAATATGCTCCTGCATCAGGACTTCAACCAGACATGCTAAGTACAAGAGCCATAATTTTGAAAATACTGTTACTTTCAAGTCGTGTCTGCATCCAGAGCAGTTGTCCAGCATGACCATTAGCATTAATTACACTGCATCTTAGCTTGTACAAATCTGCGTTGAGTTGCATCCTGTGTTTAGATTTCAGTGCATCCTTTTGCTGGATGCAACGTTAGCTAAATGGGGTTCCTTGCAAAAGAAACCTGCTGGTGGAGAGGAAAGGAGAGGATGTACCCCTCTCTCCTGCCTGAATTTCAGTCCTTATGGAACACTCAGAATACTATTTGCTCATTATTTGCCCGTTTGTCTAAGGGGGAAGAAGCGTAGGAGCGTTTCAAGAAACTAATGACTGTGACAGATGAATGAATACGGCTCTGGCCAGGAGGGGACAACATTGCACAACAGGGGACAGAGCACTGCTGAGCAGGGGGGATTTGTAAGTGTATTCACCCCCACAGACCAGATGAGCTCAATCAACACTGCTTTTCCAATTTCAAAAAGCGTTTAGATTTTCATTGACACTTCCCGAAATTTTGTGGTTTTTTCTCAGTCCTTCAGTAGAAGGCATATTCATCAGCAGTATTGCTTTCAGCAGCAGGGATAGGATAAATTTATTAAGAAAATTCGATGACACAATTATCAAAAGTAGGAGATTGCCTATGTTAATGCAAGACCAGCCTTCAGACCAAGAACTGTTAGCTGAAAGAGAAGTTTTCGGTTGGGAAAACTAATAGGACAAAAAGTGCCCTTTAAATCCTCTTTTATCTAGTATGATATTTACCAGTGATTCACTGTTAAGGAAATATTCTACCAATACAATTAACATAGGTATCTTTTATTTTGAGAAAGGGGAGAAATATGAAGAACAATGGGAAGAACCAAATGAATAAACTTTAGATAGATCCTGGTCGTTGATTTAGCTCTTTTTACTGACACACTAATAAGGAATCTGCATGAAAACATGCTTATTCTGGCCTGGCAACCTATTTCCATTCATTTTACTCAGGTCTGGGCCATGATTTATAATTAACTGTAGTGAAAGAAAATAAAACGGCTTTACAAATACAAAAGCTTCAAAGACTTAAAATCCCTATTGTAACAAAGGAACGTTAATAAATACACCAGCAGTAAAGTCACCACTCATGGCTATTTTTAATTAGAGAATTAACTACCTCATCTAAAGCAAGATGAATATTAATTACCAAGATCAGGATAATTACGCAGACTTTGCAGAAAGTATCACCACAGCTGGAAGACCAGTATCTAGTATAAAAGACAGACAGATAGACCCTAAACTCCAAAAAAAAAACCAACAAACCACAAATCAGGCTGGTGGACGGTCACTAGTGGAGTTCCCCAGGGCTCCATTTTAGGGCCAGCTTTTTTTATTGTTTTCATAAATGACCTAGATGTAGAACTAGAAGGTGTCATGAGCAAGTTTGTGGATGATACCAAATTGAGAGGAGCTGTTGATTCCATTGAGGGTAGAGAGGCCTTGCAGAGAGACCTGGACAAATTAGAAAACTGGGCAATCACCAACTGCATGAAGTTTAACAAGGGCAAGTGCCGGATTCTGCACCTAGGAAGGGACAGTCCTGGCTGTACAGACAGACTGGGCAATGCGATATCTGGAAAGCAGCCATACTGAGAGGGACTTGGGGGTCTTGGTCAACAGCAAGTTGAACATGAATCAACAGTGTGCCCAGGCTGCCAGGAAGGCCAACCATGTCCTGGGGTGCATCAAGCACGGCATTGCCAGCAGGTCTAGGGAAGAGATTGTCCCACTCTACACTGCGTGGGTGCGGCCTCACCTCGAGTGCTGTGTGCAGTTTTGGGTGCCACAGTACAAAAAGGATATAAGGCTACTGGAGAGTGTCCAAAAGGAGGGCAACAAAGATGGTGAAGGGTCTAGAGGGGAAGATGGAGGAGAAGAGGCTGAAGTCCCTTGGGTTGTTCAGCCTGGAGGAGACTGAGGGGAGACCTCATGGCGGCCTACAGCTTTCTCACAAGGGGGAGCAAAGGGGCAAGCGCTGATCTCCCTCTGGTGACCAGCGATAGAACCCAAGGGAACGGCATGAAGCTGCAACAGGGGAGGGTTAGGTTGGAGGATCAGGAAAAGGTTCTTCACCAAGACAGTGGTCAGGCACTGAAACAGGCTCCCCAGGGAAGTGGTCACAGCTCTGAGCTTGACTGAGCTCAAGAAGCATCTGGACAATGGATAGACAACTCCAGTCAGGAGTCAGACTTGATGATCCTTATGGGTCCCTTCCAACTTGGGATATTCTATGATTCTATTAAAAAACCCTCCACAAATAGAGACAAACAGTCTAAAGAGTAAGGCATCATGAAGAAATTCATAGAAGGTAGTAGAAAAATCAGATTATAATGTACCATAAAAATCAGTGTCTCTGGTAACTCTCCCTCAAGTATTTGGAAAGGATCAAAGAAGAAACTCTTCCAATGGAAGAGGTCATGGATTTAGAGAGCCACTGGCATACTGCACCAGACCTTAGGTTGGCACCTTATCTGCAGAATTCAGGAATCACTGCACACCCGTGCAGACTCACAGAAAGAACACTGGTAATAAACTGCCCACTGGATAATCCTCAGCACCATCACTGACTTCTCCCTTCCAGTGGTCAAAGAAGAGCTATAAAACAGTTGCAAACCAGAAAGTGAAAAAATAAAGTTCTATTTGCATTGTGTATTTCTTTAAATTCAAAGCAATGGTTCTCAGTTCACACTTGACTTTGAAGGCTACTGCTTTTCTTTCAGACCTGAGGAAGGGCCTAGGTGCCTGGAAAGCATCCACTTTGCCCCTGCCTCCCCCCAGCCCAGTACAGCTATGAGCTAGCAGAGGATACTAGTTTTGACTTACAAATTCTAATCCACAGTGCACTCAGTATATCCACCTGAAGAGAAATCTACAGTAATTTATTCTTGTTTGAGGTTTTGGTAGTTTTGCTGGTTTTTTTCTTAAACCCAATTTGGAACCACTCTCTGGTAAATACAGCTGACCTAGCACGGACACCGTAGTTTTATTTCTCTTTGTGATACCCTCTGATTTTTTTATTATTTCCTTTTATTCCTTGTTAAGTCATACTTCAACCTAGATTATTAGATTTCAAAAGAGGACACTCCAGACATTGATCTGAAAGTTAGCTTGCCGTGTACAACCCAGAAGGCAATAATTTGACTTCAGAAATGAGAACTTACACATGATGTTATTAATATCAGTGTGCATGTTTAGATGGACCACCAGAAAACTCAGCAAGAAATAGTGTGCAAAAGGTGCTTCTTCACAGATGCCATATAAGCCTGTTTCTCACCACTGCAAAGATACCACATGTCAAAAAGATCATGAAATTTGGAAATACTTTTCTTTTTCAAATTGAAAACAGGCTGTGAGCATATAGTTGATGAAGTATTTCCAAACATTTTCTTGCACTGGAGTGCTTGCGAAAATGTTAAGAAATTATAAGCATTAAAAATAAATAAATAAATAAAAATGATAAGACTTACTACAGTGGCACTATAAGTATATAAAAATGAATAAGACAATCTCGTTAGGTGTTGTCTGTTGTTGTTTTAGATAAAGTTTTCCTCGCAGTCTGGCCAAAAGGAGGAGTGAACTCCCAGTGCAGTTAAAATACTGCTTGCTGCTGCAAATTGACCAAATGAAAGCAGCTTAACCAGCTACCCACATCTTACTTGCAAGCGTACCAACTGTGTCATGACACACTGACCTTATAAAAATTGGTGTGGTAGAGTCCCTAACAAAAGTTGAACTGAAACTATATAATGACATACTCCAACCAGACCATTAAAATTAACTTGGAGGAGGAGGAAAAAGATGGGAACACACCTCAGTGCCTCTCTAATTTAGTTTAGTAGAACTGTGGCTGAACCTAATCCTTGCCTTCACGAATGTAGTGTCTACAGCAGCTTCACCAAAACTGATTTAGCTTTTAACCTGTAAGCTTCTTGAGCAGCCACTGACACTGCAGTTGTGGTCTCAGGCATAGCCTTGCAGTGAGAGCCAACTATTGCTTTCTTATTACTTCTTTCTCCCTACTTCAACTTTTACCCTAGACATATTTAAAAAAACAACGAAAAAAAAAATCCCCAATCCCCCAAAAAAACCCCAACAATCTCTTCCCCCCAGCTGACATCATGTCAATCTAGTCTTTTTCATTCTTAACATGGCAGTACACAGAATAAATCAGCACAAAGGTCCATTTCCATTAAAACAACCAGCTAGTTACTTAGAAGAACCAATCTCTACATTAATAGTAGGTTACAATCTTGTATTAAAACATGGCAACAGAGACAAAAGAAATTGAGTAGGAGCAACATCCACTGGTTTCCCAATTATCTTAAACACTCAAGCTCCATATCAGTGTGTATCACCCTTCGATGGTATCCTGTGATGATATGGACCCAGCATCATTTATGAAATCTTGACCCCTTCCATCAGTAAAGTGCTCTGAATACCCAGTTTCACAAGCCTGAAAAGCCTCAAACTTTACTACAGGAAGAGCTGCAAGATTTACATTTTCTATAAGGTGCGGGACAGGGGGGAGAAGCCATTTCCATGCAGTTCAGTGAAAACAGAAAAGGCTGTGTTTACTGAGTGTGGACAAATGTGTAAGGTTTAAGTTATTGATCAGACCACAGCAAATTAGCAATGCTGAGCTGAAAAGTAAGCTCATAGCAAAGCTCAACAGCAAAACTAAAACTTCTCTTTTAAAACTTAGTAAGTGAGCAGATATTACTCTAATAATGCTGATTAACACTTCAAACTTCCCTATTAAGAAAGGCCTATATCAAACAATGTGCAAAGAAGCAACAAATGAATCTTCACAAGGCTGATATGCAAAACCTCGTAACTGTAGGTAGTATGATTTAAAACTAATACCATCACCCTGAGTTTTTGGGATTAAACAAGATTTTAATGCTAGAAAAGTTAGTGGAGTGTTCATATTCTCAGAAGTAATTTGAAATATTTCTCCAAGTATTTTTTAATGTACTTGCAATATCACATACACATGAAAGTATTATATTAATGTATGATACCTGGATTTGAATTTATTCCAAGTGCAGTCAGCACATCTCGTAAACTAGACTAGGTTCTCATAGGTCATGCACACATAAAGCACATAAGAAGTAGAATTTGTCCTCAAAACTATGCAGTTCTGAAGCTGTATTCTACAGTAGCAAGATTGTCAATATCTGTGAGTCAAACTTCCACATTCATTTCGAGGTCCCTTCCAACCCTTGTGATTCTGTGATTCAACCTCAGAGCAGAGCACATTCACCATTTAACTGAAGCTGGTATATAGACACTAGCAACTGAAAAGTTCATGCTACCTTTAAAACTTACCCTGTATTACAGGAATCCTATTTTCTTTTCAAACTCAGGGACCTGAGAAAAATGAGGGAAAATGCCTCTCTGGAAAGTTAGTATCTAAGTTGTCATCCAGTCACTCAGTTGATCATTACCTCTCGCGTTTTTCATTAATAGAAGACATCATGAGAAGGGACCTAGATACACAGTGTCCATCCAGCAAGGTAACAACAAAACCAAAACCATAGGAGCTCTGAAAATAAGGCAGAAAAGACTGAAGAAAACAAAATTAATGTTTAAAGAGAATTGGAGAAGTTGTTGCTCTAGAAGCTATTTTAAGACCTAGCACCAGCAGTCACTGACTTTTAGATACCCTCCTCAGTTTTCCCACCTGTGAAAGAAAGAAGCCATCACTCAAGGGTGCTCAGTGAACCGACTGAGATACTCAATTTAATACTGTCAACAATACAATCACTTTGTTGTCACTGGAAAAAAAGTAGGTTTTTCAAGGGAACATTACTTTTTCTTTTTTTCCCTTTCTACTTGAAATACCACCTTAACACAAACCAGGTTATCTGAAATCACTTCCTGCTTCACAGCAGAGGGGAGCAATGTAGAGGTATAAGAGAAGTTTATGGTTGGACTCGATCTTAAAGGTCTCTTCCAACCTACATGCTTCTATAATTCTAAGAGCTGTGTGACTTGTTCACCTGTACAGAATTGTGAGGTCAAATGGCCAGCCTCTCTATATCATACAGCATTTCCCTGATGCTTTTCCTTCTGAACGAGGAATCTGAAACAACAAACTTCAAGGACAACCTCCCCTCACCTATGGTTACAAACAGGCATATGACTGTGCAGTAAGACGCATGACCTTGAACACAGATTACGCAGTTCTCAGCACTTTCAACCACGCGGTAACTCACCTGCATCCAAACATCAGCTGGAGATGCTTGTTTGAGTCACCAGAAAACTTGAGCATCAATTTTTATTTGCATTAATGTGCACATATCCCAAATAGACTATATTGCAATTCAGCAAGTAAACAAAGTGCACTATCTTAAACATCTAAGCAAAACCAATCAGTCCACACTGAGACTACAATTATTCAGTACAAAGCCATTCAAGTGTAAAAGAACTTACTGAACTGAGGTCACAGCTGAATGAAGTCACACCCTACCATGGTATTAACAGTGCACTTCTGTAACTCAGTATTTGCATTGTGGAAGAAAAATAGGCTGACTAATAATAGATTCCACAATTTGTGGGAAGAAAATGAATTTAAACTTTAGGCATTTTGCGTCCACGAATTTCTAGTTTCAATTACTTATGTTTCTCTGCACAGAAGCAATTTTCTCCTCCATCAATCTGGGCCAAGACTTTCCTCTACGAATATTACAAAAATGAAAACACATATTCAACTAATGTCAAATTTTTGAGGCTTTTGGGTTTTAAAAAATTACCTGATCAAATGCAGAAACCTAGGGGGTTTTCCAAATCAATTGACAAATTGACATTTCCCAAAGTAGTCTCTGATGTGAATGCCTGGGCTTGGGAAGTTACAGGCTTGATTTTTAGAAGCAAAAATACATACTTCTTTTAATTTCAGTGCCCTTGTAATCACACACTAGGTTTCCAGCAAACATCCAGTGATTAAAGATGGCAAAATTAGAAACCTTTACAAAAGAAAAATTGTAATCAGTGCAAAATGATTTTGGCTCCAATTTCCTCTAATTGTTGAGTTTGAATTTTCACATATTACAAGACAATTTTGTCCAGGAATTTGTCATTGCTGGTTACCAAGGCACATTTAACAAGCTACAGCTAGAAAGGGATTCTGAAAGACTGCAACCAGGTGTTTTATTGCAATTTGCTCATTCATTGAATTGAAAACACTTTGAGGTATTTCCAATGTCAGTTTTGGGGGTTTTTTTACTGATGTCAGATAGGTTCCCAATGGAAACCTCAGTCTGGGACAGGAGCCCAACATTCCTTGCTCCCAGGAAATCTCAGAGGAGATCTATTTATTTATTTTTTTTAAAGTTCCCACAGGTTTTGAAGGAAGCCAGCTTTCAAAAAATCTTCCAGAAGATGGAACTACTGTTCTCAACTCAGTTCTTTTATTAGCGATAAGCGTGTATGAAATAAATGTGGGTGGGAAGGTAGGGGGAAGAAAAGGAAAGAGCTAAAAAAAAAGTTATATGGGGTAATGCTTTTTGTTCTTTTCCTGCTTGGAGGAGGCAAAGGATGGGGTTGGGAATACTGGAGTGCAAATTCATTTCCATACACTTCAAGAATCATTCTAGAGCTGATTCTAGTGATTTTGATACGACATAAAAAATACCCATCTAAAATTTTTTTTCAAAGATATGGTTACACTCCTGCAGAAATAAGAAAGAATTAAATCATCTCTTTACCTTTCAAGATGACTCACTACTTTATGGGGATCTTGTGCAAACGATAGTCATTGGAGATACTATAGGTTGGTTGGAGTTTTCTTTGTTGATGGGTTTTTATGGTTGTGGGTTTTCGTTTTGTTTTGTTTTGTTTTTTTTCTTTTCCTTCCCACAGAAAAGCATATTTGGACCACTCTGTATCTCTTCAGTACTTCTAAAACGTGATACTGAACAGAACTGTCAGACTTTACAGGCTGCTCCACTTTCAATAGCAATGATACTACCGCAAAGTGAGTTATACCTTCAATTGGAATAAGAAGGATTAGCCATGGAGATAGTCCTTAAAGTAATGAATGTTATCTAAGAACTATTTTTCATAAGGCCATTATCCTCCTGGTTACACCCATGTAGCTAGAAAACATGTAGAGCCCGGCAAAAGACACTAGAGAGAAGGCATCCACAGAAACTTTTGGAAGGATGAAGGCCTATATAGACAGAGCTTTCTCCCACATTGCAAGCAACTAAGAAATCCTGTTTATTATAAGCCTTCAGCAGCTCCTCACCAATGATTAAATCTTGTTTATAGAGCTCTGAGTTGCATATACTGTTATACCTTTTCTACTTGATGAGATTGAGAAGGATATTTTTTCTTTTTCCAGAAGGAACACTAGATGAACTTTAAACTCGTTCTCAGTTTCAAAGGAAAAATATTTGTCCTACACAAAGCCTCCATTCAGAGTCCCTGTTTTTACTACAGTAAGAAAAATAGCTGTGCCCTGAATAATTTGTTCATGTATGCCAATAAAAGCACATTGGATCTGAGCCAGCACTTCTAGCAAGCATCTAACGACTTCTGAAATCCTACAGAAAGCAGAACGCTCTTTTTCTCTTCACCATTCCCAATACTTATTACTTATTGTCATTACATATGTCTTCATATTACAGTAAGAAGCAACTAAAAGAGAAAAATAAGACTAAAGAGTAAAAGCAAAGCTTTTAAATAAGGTCTTTGGGGGGGAGGGGGGGCGGACCTTTCAGATATCATAGCATGATAGAATGGTTTGGGTTGGAAGGGACCACAAGGACCACCTAGTTCCACCCTCCATTACACCAGGTTGCTCAAAGCCTCATCCAACCTGGCCTTGAACTTTTCGAGGGGTGGGGCCTCCACAGCTTCCCTGGGCAACCTGTTCCAGTGCCTCACCACCCTCACAGTGAAGAATTTCTTCCTAATATCTAATCTAAATCCCCCCTCTTTTAGTTTAAATCCATTCCCCCTTGTCCTATCACTGCACTCCCTGATAAACAGCCCCTCTCCATCTTTCCTGTAGGCCTCTTTTAGGTACTGGAAGGCCGCAACTAGGTCTCCCTGGAGCCTTCTCTTCTCATCGCTGAACAAGTCCAGCTCTCTCAGCCTGTCTTCATAGGAGAGGTGCTCCAGCCCTCTGATCATCTTTGTGGCCCTCCTTTAGACTTGCTTCAACAGGTTCATCTCCTTCTTGTACTGGGGCTCCCAGAGCTGGATGCAGTACTCCAGGTGGGGTCTCACAAGAGTAGAGTAGAAGGGCAGAATCACCTCCCTCGACCTGCTGGCCACACTATTTTTGATGCAGCTCAGGACACGGTTGGCTTTCTGGGCTGCCAGCGCACGCTGACGGCTCATGTTGAGCTTTTGATCAACCAGCACCCCCAAGTCCTTCTCCTCAGGGCTGCTCTCAATTCATTCTCCACCAAGCCTGTACATATCTTTAGACAATGTTTAAAATGTTAAGCATGTACCCTTTCAAACTCCACTCTAAAAAAATATTAAAAAAAGACTAAAGGATATTTATGTTGTAGAAGTATAAAGAATTAGGTAACATACTGACACAGATACTTAGGTACCTATGCTTTCATGCAGGACTCTGATCAAGATACTCGCTGCTTAAGCTAGGGCAGGTCTGTGGCAGAGCCAGGGTATAAAAGAACCTGGAGAAAATTCTTCAGAAGTTATTCAGATTATAGGCATTTACAGTGCCTATGTGTTTTCCCAAAACCCAATGTCTTCCGAAACAGCTTCCCAAACAATCACAGAAAATGGGGCTGGAAAGAAGTCATCTCCCTTCCTTAAGGCAGGAGAAACTGTGTCAAGGTACTTCCCAAAATGTAGCATTTCATCGAATCATTAAGGTTGGAAGAGACCTCAAGGATTATCTAGTCCAACCATGTCCCCTCCCATCTATTACCCACTAAAGCGCGTCCTTAAGTACCACATCCAACCTTTCTTTAAACACCGCCAGGGACGGTGACTCCACCACCTCCCTGGGCAACCCGTTCCAATGCCCGACCACCCTTTCCAACCTCTTCCTTGGGCCACTAGATAGAGAACTGAAAACCAAGCCTGGGGAAACTCAGGGGCTCATTAGCCTTACTCTGGAAAGGTTTTTCTCAAAAAATAATCTAAATCCTTGCTGAAATTAAAACTCATACTTTTTCTTTCCACAGCATACGCAGGAAATACATTAGGCTCTTAATTTTAGAAAAAGAAAAAAAGGTAACAACACCCGTTCCAATTTAAAATGGGCTTATAAAAATATCCTGTTCCTCAGTCCTGTTTGATAAAGGTATTTGGCTTACTGCTACCTCCTCTCTCTTTTATAACTTATCACTCATATCAACACTGCAATAGGCCTACAAGGATGTAGTCTCATGCGTATCATCTCATATGTTTTTCCAACTAAGCAATCCAAAGTAAGCAGACGTCAGCTTCTATTTTCCCATAGGAACCCACAAGGCAAGTTTCAGGGGAAACAATATTGCAGTTACTTCATCTACTTTCATTATCTCAGTGCTTTTCTAAATCATATCCCCTTGCTTCTTCAACTTTGTATAACCTCTTCTCTTTCCTCATATTGTTTAATTCAGCCTTATGCCTTTCTCCTCCTTTTCCTTTTGTCATGCACATCTACAGTAGGCTTTCTGAAACAAAGCAATTCAAGAAGAAATAATCCAACTGCAGCCTCAAAAATAGTTCCTGATGATGTCCAAAGCCTCTAAGACAGGGGCTCAGCTTGCCATCCATATTGTGACCGTCTTTCATCTCCTGTCTGACTGGGTTGGATGACCACTGAGACTATTAATACTGACAGTTGTAAATGTTGTTCCCAATGGAAGTAGTAAAAGCATTAGAGGTACGGGTTATTTTCTTTTGTGAATGGATGTGGTAATTTATGTTTCCCAGATATTGCATTAAGCTTTTTGAAAACTCACAGTTGTTCACAGATAGATTTAGGTGAAACAGCAAAAACAATTACTGCTCTAATTGGCTGTGCCCTAATTCTGTCTTTACAAGGATGCATAAACGTGACATAAAGATCTCAGCTTCTCTCTGGGAGCCAAAGTTTGAAATACAGTGCAGAAGAGCGAGCTGCAGCTTGCAAGGCTTGAGGTTATGGCCCAAATAAGATTTAGCACAGGGATAAGGCAGTTTACTGGGACAGCAGGAGGGCTGTCAGATGCCCCATCTTCATCCATTCACAAACAGCTTAGACAGACCCAACTGTGGGCAACCTGAGGACTACACATTCTAAAAGTTTTTGCCACAAACCAAGCAGGTAGCTCTGAAGGGAATCCCTGCCCCAAACTGGCACGTTACAAAAAACCTGCTGAACAGGGGCCTGCTCTCATGTTCCTCAGCCACTTTCTTACACTCTGAGAAACAGACCTAAATTACTTTTTAAATCTTTTGTTCTCTCCAGATTTGCCTTTACCACAACACCAAATATCCACACGTTACATGGCTGACATGCTAACTCAGTTTTATTGCAAAAAGAGGCCACGACACGTTGGGAGACCTCTACAGAGTGCAGTCAGCAGCTCAGGCCAGCGAGGATTTTGCATCAGAGGCGTCATGTCTCCCGCTGCTGCAGTCTGCAGCTGAACACTGTCTGCCACAGCAACGCAGCAACAGTGCCTGGTGTTAGTGAATCTCCTCTGGCCTGGTCTGAAACACCACGTTTTGTGCCCAGTTTCCACAAGAAAGCCGGAGAGATGCAGCCTACTCCTCGAGGAAGATGAGCCTCCCTCGCCCATGTGCTGGTTGCCAACCCCACAGAAAAGTGGCCCCTGGCCTTTGGCTGCCCCTGGGTGAGGGCAGACTTTCAGTCATACCTTGAGGAGGTGTTTCAGCAGCAAGCTGCCCTGTATCACACTCAGAACATTGTTCAGCTCTGTGAAGTTGTTTTTGCAAATACCTCAGCACCACGCTTCTTTCCCATTGACCTCCCCCACTACAGGACCTGGGCCCTCAGGCAGCCACCCCAGCGTGAGCGTGGCTCCGGATCACAGTTAGCCACCTTCTCTAGAAACGACCCTGTGGGCCACCCACCCCAGGGATATCATAGCTGCTTCCCTCATCAGCCGTGCAGGAGGGCCAGTGGGAGCAAAGCTACTAATTGGGATGTTGCATTGCGTGGTGGGAACAGAGAGGTCACCAAATCATTCACTGCCCATGCATAACAAGGTCAATACTCCTAGCCAAAGGCGCTGGCACAATTAATATCTAGCCAAGCTGGCCAAACCAACTAGCTTTGTGCACTTTGTTGAAGGGAAAAAAAACATTCCAGAGCATTGAAGGTGACATTTAGGCAAAATACATACCCCAGAAATGTGTTTCCTTTGCCATTATTCAGCTTTGTGACTCAGTTGTTCTGAGCACATGTAAATCTCAGACTATTCCAGCCTCTCAGGTGATGTTAACGGGAGATATAGGCACCCAAGTTAGAAATACAGAATGAGATCGCCGCTTTAATCAGATTGGGGAGGTCAAGGATTACAGAAATCAGGAAGGGAGAAGGCCACTGGATGCAGCCTTTTCCTGCTACAAGACCGTTTTCCTGGACATGAGCTTTCCAGTTTTAGTCCTTGAGCAGCACCTCTTGAAAGTCTTACATGCACAGGAGAACAAATGCAGATGAGACACAAAAGAGTCCTTCTACCAGCAGAAACGTAGTGCTAAGATCACAACTGCACTACCCTTCCCCTCCTGCCAGCGCACCCTTGCACGGCACAGTTGCTCCTGTCACCCAAGAGTTTCTCTTGTACCTTAGCAGGGGCCCTCAGTTTGCATTCTCACGCCTGGCTAAAGGAAAGGCACACGGGGTTTCAGCTGACAGCCTTGAGACTTGCTAAAACTCATGCTCATTTGGAGAAAATACTGAGAAGTTGCTATCTAGGGATGGGGAGAAAGCTCACACTCTTTTTGGACTCCAATAAGGGTACTTGCAGCCAACAGTCTTAAAACCCCTTATCACTTCCGAAAGATCGAGCCCTGTTGCCCCCATCTTTCTTATTGCCTCTTTTCCCATTGAAGAGCACGTACAGGTCGGTTTAGAAAAGTCCTGTTCCTACGCTTCTACCAGGAACATATTAGAAAACCATAGATTGGGGGGGGAGGGAGGAGACCCATTATTCTACAAACAGGGAAAGCCCAACAGATGTCATAACATCTTTTCCTGCTGCCCAGATCGACTGGTGAGCACCGGGAGCTCCTGTGCAGTTCACTCCTGCCAAGCTTTAGTATCGCTTAGCAGATGGCTACTTCTCACCATGCACAGGGCTTTCTCCTCTCCAGCACTGAGCAGTTTCACGTCACCAAAAAGCAGAGGCAACAGTTTGCCAGGCTTCACAACCAGCTTCCTTCACAACTATACCATCGACAGCATGACTCCGCTCTCCTGGTGCAATCTAGAAGCTCAAGGGCTGCTAAACATCCACTTCCCTTTTAATCATGAGCAGAAGTGGTATCACAGCCCTAATGCACGTGATCGGACAGCTCTGGCATGTGATGAGAAGGACAAAGTGCTCCGGTAACACAAAACCAGCGACAGCGATGGTTCTCCTTCAAAATTTCAGGCATACACGCACAGCCTCCTCATTCCCGGTAATGAAATTTGACTGAACCATGGCAGATGGCACTTGCTTTGAACGGTTAACAAAGTCTTTAACCACTGCAAATTGTCCTTAGTACCTAAGATACTAAGGGCAGTTCTAATGAAGGAGGAGATGATACTCTCTTGGACTTGCTCTTGAAATGAAAATATGTAATATATGACATCATGTAATTTGCGCTTCCCTAACATTAGGCCATTCTCACCTAATGTTTCTCTCCTCCTCATGCTTTAGCGCACTCCAAGGGGATATAATCCAAGAGTATAATACACATGATGCAGAAAACTAGCCATACGCAATAGAAAAACTAATGCCAAACTGAGCACAAATGCTTTTCCAGAGTTGATTTCCAAAACTGTCCAAGCGGAGGCAAGGAATGGAAGAAATCTCTCACTCCTGACTCATGCTGTTGGCCTGAACACGGGGCTGTTCGTTACTCACAAACGGCATTTGGACGCCCCCCTCCCCAAGGAGCAGTGATGCAGAGAGGGGAGGAAGCATCCACAGCTCCAGATTTGTGGAAGATAAAAATTGCACAAAACTTGAGGAATTTGGGATACATTTCAAACCGCAAGAGTAACAAAGGAAATTGTAAGCAGCATAACCATTTTTGTGTATTTTTGGATTATCTACAGAGAACTGTATCTCTGCCATATAATACATTTTGCCTACTGTCCACATCTCAGAGTTTGAGTCAGCTGTGTTGCTCTCTCCCAAGCCTACAAATAAAGCCGGGGGGAAAACCTTGCTTACGCTTTATTTTTAATTCTTTTTTTTTTTTTTTCTAAATCCCTGTTGAATTTAAATCCCCATCTTGTCATATGGAAAATAGACCCTTGACATGTGATTGCTAATATAAGAAACACTTGGAGCAGCAGTTTTAAATTACAAAAGCAGAAAAAAGAAGTCCATAGGGTTACCAAAATTCTTGGAAACTCTGTTAGAAGATGGAGATGACATTGAAGAACTATTTAGAAGTGGGATGCAGGGGCTGAAGTCACAACAGTGTACTGAGTTTGAGACTGCCTGGACACTGAAATAGTTATTCAGCACCGATAATCATTACAAGTCAACTATGAGACAGGTACACTGACAGAATGAATTAAAAGTGAAAGAAAATTCTAAAAGAAAAATATTACAAGATGCAAACCGATGTCTCTCCAAATGAAAACGAGTTTTCCTTTTTTTTTTTTCCTTTCCAGAGAGTTTTAGGGGAAGAGGTGAAAGAACCATAGATCAATCAGTTGCTCAGCTTCCATTTGTCTTTTTTAAATACTGATTTGAAAAAAAAATAAATCAAATTTTATGAGAATCAAGACAAGCACAGGCATGCACCAAGATGATTCTCAGAAGAAAAACATAGTGTAATATATGCGTGCACAGTAGTGCAGTCAGTTGGACACTTTTGTAATCTTTAACACTCACTTCCAAGTGTCTCAGTAAATAATTTATTTCACCACAATACGTTCCCAAGATTAAATCCCACACTGTGTAATTTGAGCATTGCTGTTCACAGATCGGTCTGCTCAGAACTCCCAAAATATTAGCCTTGTCTGATTAAAAAAACAAAACCAGGAAAGACAATTGGTACTCTCTGAATGCTTTAAGCTTAAAAAAAAAAAAAGAAAAAAGTTTCAGGAAGGAAATTTACTCTTCTCAGAAATTTATAATCCTCCACCTTTACCAGCTACTCTTGAAAAATTGTACCCTCCCATGTCTCCTCCCCAGGCCCTTTGGATATTAAGGAAAAAGATAATCTCATTTGCCAATATCAGGTTGGGCAAGAACAAAACTCACATGCCTGAACTTCATAGTTTTGATGGATTTTCAGGATAAAATTGGGAATCAATGAGCTTGAGAGCCTGCTTCTACTTTAAATTGTTAGGCTAAGCCAGACCTGAAGCCTGGCTGTTCTGCAGTCGTATCAGGTTTTGGGGTTTTTTTGACTGCGCACAGCACTTACTGTATTGTGTACATAAAAAAAGGTGTGCACTTAATTTTTATTTGTTTGTTTCGACCACCTCACATAACCCGAGTCTCTGGGAAAGCAATTAGAAGTTAACTGTTAAAATATTATAACCAGAAATGGCCTGGGTTGAGTGAGGGTTCTGCAGAGGTAAAGCTTAATTATTTACAGCTTAGTTCCTGAGAGATTAGGTCCCAAGGTCATTTATTACCAAGAAGAAATAAAAATCACTGGTTTCTACTTTTGTAGTGCAATCATCAGCGCTCAATAAGAGCTACAAGGTGAGTAGGAAGGGATATCCACCCTTAAATAACACCATGGAATGGACTTTATGAGCGAGAAAAATGACAGAGTATAAATGTATCTGCTTAAAAAGGGGAGATATGTTCCAGAACATGAAGTATTGACATCAGTGATCAGCCTTTTTACTGAATCTTCAAATGAGATAAGTTATTCAGAACATGCCAGCAGCTCTCCAAGTCAACCACACAAGGGGATGCTCTCTGGAGCTGCCGGAGGTGATGCTCGAGCCCACACTGGGGCAGCTGGAGCCACCCTGCTAACCCTTGTGCCCACAGGACATGCCACGCACCGACACCAGAAAGCCTGCCAACACTGCATGGATCGCACCGCCAGTTGGACGACGCTGGCTGTGAACCCATGTCGCCAGCTCTACCCACGCAGCTGACCTCCGCTGCAGGATGCTCTCCCGAAGTGCCAGCGCAGATGCCTTTTGCTGGCACGAGTGCTGCGCAGATGCCGGTAGGCTACAGGGGCAGGAGCAACACCAGCACGGGCTCCTGCCTCTGCGCAGGCGTGCGCCAGGGAGGACCAGGAAAAGCACACACCCTGGGAGCCAAGCAAGCACAAAGGTTCCAATAACAACACACCTGGGAGCAGGCACAGCAATACTGGCTGGGCATCTGTTTTTAAAACAACAAATTATCTCCAGGACTGGCAGGGATCTTGGCTGCAGCCAGAGGGTGCACCCAGTAGTGCAGGAGGACCTCTGTGCCACGATTCCCCAGTGACAAGGGAATCTGGAAACCATTGATTATACTCTATAATTTAGACTAGATGTCAACCCAGATGCCTCTGTATTTGTACCTTTATTGCAACAATGCTCACGGCCCTAAAGGTATCTCCCACTCCACACAGGAACAGATTATTTCTCCTTGCTTCATTGTGGTCAGCAAAAAAAGAGGAAAGAAAAAGAAAAGAGAATCATCATGAGAACAATGATGAACATAGTACTAATTAAGGCACAGTTCAGGGCAATATTTGGATTCTCCATGGCATGGTTTGCATGAACTGCCCACATCACCGGGGTCAGCACCATCACACGTTCCCCAGGGTCATGGGGGCTTGGATAACTTGCAAAGAGGATCCAGAAAAGAATCCAGGTGATTTTGGTGTGTTTAATACCTCTATTACAAAGTTAATCATAGAAGCCAAAGGGCATAATTTTCAGCACCTGCCTTCTGAAAATAAATGTAGTTTCAGGTAACTAAAGATCAAATATCACAAGGTATAAAACATGCACTAAGTCCTGCGTTGGTTTGACTTTCAAGCAGGTATTTGTACTATTTCAGATTCATATTTACTGTTCAAATTCTAAAGTGTACGATTCTTCAAGGAAAAAAATGCCATGCTATGCACTAGTAGTTAATGTACATTGGATCACAAATCACCATTTGTAGAATAAACATATTAGGAAGATACGTATCATTATAGCCAAGCAATGGTGTTTACGCTTTGCGACGATAGCAGCAAAACAAATACTTAGTTATAGGAGGAGTGGAAGTTCAGTGATTCAGTTACACGTCAACTGCAAAACGAATACACACAAATGCATCACTAAGACAATATATTATTGTAGAAAGTTTTATGGTGGTGAATAAGTGGGATCACCCTGTTGTTATGGCTAGCTCCCTTTTAAGGAGAGTTAAGAATAAGAATTTTAAACAAAATTAATTCCAAATATATGCACAAATCTTTACTTCTGTGAGCTATGAATTAGCTAGTGGCTTATCAAGATCTTTTGACTACCAGCCCATGCAAATATATTGAGTTGCAAGAGAGAGATACATACTTGACTCCTATTACCTATTGTTTCCTGTTTCTGTGCTATGCTCACCAGTTCTTTGGCCTATAGCATCTACTCTTTAGCTGTACTGTATTTAAATCACTGCATAAATTGCAGAACAACTTATGTTGAGAATGATCTCTGGAGGTCACCTAGTCCCAGCCTACTGATCAAAACAGGCTAACTTTGAAGTTAGACTGAGATAATGATCTATGAGTTGTGTACAATAATCACAATGACTCCTCAAGCCACCAGATATTCAGCAAGTGATCAACAAAACACCTCCTGACCACCAGTAAAATAAACTCTCCCATTTTGGTCCTATGCTTACATTCTGTTACATCCAAATGGAAAAGAAGTAAAGTTCTTGTCAAGGGCACAGCCACCAACCTGTGACTCAAATGCAGTTCAATAGCATTTTAGGAAACCTGATGTTGGGACAAACTGGCTGAGGAGAAAGCAGCATAGCAAGGACAGACAGCTTCAGGAGCCCAGAGGAGGAAGGTAGACAGCTTGGCAGGGGGAGGACCGTGGGTGAAAGTCAGCAGAGCATTTCTCTGGAGGACAGCAGCACAGCTCAGTTGGCTAACACATGGAACGGTTCCTGCAAACCCATTTAGTATGGCTTGCATAGTCCCTGGTGACCCAGAGATCCCACTTCATGAAGACATCTGTATTCACAACAGCCTTGCTGCAGCTGTTTATACACTCCCCTTAACCGAGGCCTCTCCATGGGGCCACGGAGAGGAGAGTGATTGAGTTACAAGTTTCGTCCTCTAGTGTAGCCCAGAGAATGAACATTCACTATCTCGCACAGACAATTTGTCAGGCTGTAAATTGATATAATTCTTTGGGATTAACATAATTCATACATAGATATACATAGATATATTCAAATAAGGATTGTAGTACCTCAATATGCCTCGACATAATTGGCTTTGCCTCTTTGGACTTGGTATATACATTGAGGCTACAATAAGGAGCTCTGCCAAACGTAACAGGCTGTATATTATTTAATGGTTCGACCATCCTACACTACAGATCGTCATGATTCTCACACGCAGAAATAAATCCTGTTAATAACAAGCTTGAAAGTGGTCACCGAGGATAGTGTTGAAAGCAGCCTGCATGAGAAGGTATGTCCAAAAGATAGGAACAAATGTTCACACTTTGACCGTACTGGAAAATTGAGTAACTGCTTCTCCACCAGCAACAAGAAGAAGTATGTTCTGAGCAAATTCCAGGCACTTTAACAAATCACAGTGCTTAAAATGACCCACAGTTTAAAATCCCTGGTGCCTGTAGCGGTTCCTGGCAAACTGAAAACATTCTTCCTTCCACACTTCCTCTCTGCAGTACAGCTGAATGACCTTGGTGGTGGGAGAAGGTCAGTGTAGATGAGAAAACAGTCTTTAAAACACTGCTTCACTATTTGATTTTGAGCACTAAATTCACATTTTGGAGAGAAAGAAAACTGCATTAAACACATTTAAATCTTGCGACTTAAAAGAAGATGCAGGGGTTCCAAGGAC
The DNA here is from genome assembly GCA_013399095.1 of Psophia crepitans. Lineage (NCBI taxonomy): Eukaryota > Metazoa > Chordata > Aves > Gruiformes > Psophiidae > Psophia > Psophia crepitans. Next base: position 1,632,634 of record VWZZ01008359.1, on the reverse strand, counting down.
AAGAATTTGAGTCCCCCTCAAACAATCCCTTCCTGCAAGTCAAAGAAGCAATAGAATGAACAATCTCAAAACCATCAGACTACTAAAAGAAACAAACCACAAAACCAAACAAACACCACAGAAAGCGAAAGGAAGGGATGGGACAGGGGTATACACACTTCGAACTTCACACCCTCCTCACTTTGCCCTGTACATTGCAAACTAACATAAAACGATTCACTCTTTTGCAGGTCACTTTTAAGATTTGGTTTATTTGTATTTTTGCCCCTTTCCAGCCTCTTATGGTCTCCCATCTTCCATGAATAATCAAAAACTATGAATAGTTCACAAGTGAGTTCAGACAGCGTCTCAATACCCTACAGTAGTGACTTCCAAACTTTTGGACAGTAACATCTTGATATTTTTGACAGACAGGCATCCTTACCTTTGTATTGATTGCTTTACCCTTAGAAGAAAGGGTTTCAAATGTATTTAAAAAAAAAACCAACAAAAAATCCAAAACTGTATGCCAGGCATGCCATCTAGTCTCAGGGTATGTCTTAAAGCCGAGGTAAGAAGCTGGGCCAGGAGCCGCAGAGTACAGACTGCAAGCCTGGTACTCAGCCTCTTCCTTCCAGGAACCTCTGCAGCACCTCAGCTCACCTCATTACTCTTGAACCTGTTTCACCTATCCTCTTGTTAAAACATATATTTAGAAACTGGTAGCAATTATTTTCAACAATTAACCTCAAATCCCAAATCTCGTGCAGCACCCAGACAAAATATTACTCTACTATAATTAATTCAACGTAGCTCCTCTTCCCCTCATAACTCGTTCCTCATTTACAGCATGGTTGAACCTTCTGATGTGCTTGCTAACAGTACTAGCATTCTTGTAGTTCTGGCCCCAGATGAAATGATAAAAAATAAAGTCAGTAAAATTAGCATGTACAAGAGATTGATAGCAAAACTAGAAGAAAGAAAAAAAAAAAAGAAAAAAAAAAGAAGGATTTGAAAACCCTGCACCAGTCTTGTGCTACTCTCGCTTCACTTCAATGCAGCTGATAGGTATTTTACCAACAGCTGTAGGGTGTTACACAGATAAGGGTGAGTGTCAGGAAGATGGAGCCAGGCTCTTCTCGGTGTCATTAAGTGACAGGACAAGGGGCAATGGGTTGAAGCAGGAGCATAGGAGGTTCTGGGTTAACATGAGGAAAAACTTTTTCACCGTGAGGGTGACAGAGCACTGGAACAGGCTGCCCAGAGAGGTTGTGGAGTCTCCTTCTCTGGAGACATTCAAAACTCGACTGGACACGTTCCTGAGTGATGTGCTCTAGGTGGCCCTGCCTTGGCAGGGGAGGTTGGACTGGATGATCTTTCGAGGTCCCTTCCAACCTCCATGATTCTGTGACTTCAACAAATAGAAAGTTCCTTTGAACTGATCTGATAAGTACTGAAATAATGAAGAAAACAAAGGAAATAACTTCTCAAAGCAGGTTTGAAACACTTTTTCTGAACCTCGTTTCTCCTCAAATGGGTTTATACTTCTTCTGTAAGAGTACTAATTTCCAAAATAAATAAGATAAAATAAAAGCTTTGATAGTAAAGGCAGCAGTTCCAGTCCGATAGCTAACAACATAAACCCGGCACCTTTGCACTCAGCAAATCTGCCTCCGGTGTGCAGTCAGGAGTGATTGCTGCTGACTAGCAAGATAAATAAGGTTCTACTACTTCCATGCTTGTTTGAAACAGGATATCAATGCTATTGTTATGCAGCAAACTGAACACTGCTATTTTCTATATAAAGCTAAGTTCTCCATTAATATTCAATCACATATCTGGACAGTTCTTGCTGCACTACTCAACAACAGGTAACGGGATACAGAGACAATGTCTGAGCATGCTTCACTTCAGGATCTGAAAACGCTCAGGAAGGGAGAGTGTTCTAGGAGATTGGCAAATGGTTAATCCAGAATCAAATAGAAAACTCAGCCATGTAAAGTTGTTTTGAAACAAGCACTTTCCAGATTCAAGGACTGTAGTTTTTCTTCATAAAATGCACTGCTATAAAAGATTTAACGAGCAGTTTTCACAACCAAAGTTCAATGTCACGTGTGGGCTGCAGGTATAGCACACAGAATAAGAATACAAGATACACAATTTATACATAAATACCAGCCCATCATCTCATTTAAGACTATAAACCAGATAAACTATTTTAACTTACGATACTACCAGAATATAACTGGTATTTTACAGGACTGGCTGGTAAGTGATTGAAAAGAAACAGGCCGTGCAAGTTCTCAGCATTCAAATTGGCAAGCTACCACTTCTTAGAAACTATTAGGAGAGAAAACATATGCTTGAAAGTGAGGGTTTAAAATATTTTGGAGTATATTTTGACAATACTTAGAATAAATAACTAGTAACAATGCCTGCTCTTTGCAAACTCGAAGCAAAGAGATCAGAAAGCCTCTGAAAGAAGAAATAGTAATACAAGAAGCCCAGCTACCAGAGCCTCCCAGGACACACAGACAAAATACATCACCATTGTTTTCTGACGATTATGTGACATGGAGCTCCTGAAAGCTGTTTCTCTTACATCAAATGTAGCATACACCATATTTCCACCTGAAGTGCCCGTGTCTTTTGTAAAATCTCAGTAAAACATAAGTGTTGCTGTTGTGTGTCACATCACCATATTTTTTTTTTCAGAAAGCCTGTCCAAAGATAATTATATCCAGCCTGAAATTTCTTATAAAGAAGCCAAGCAGTATTTTACTCTTTAAGCTAAGAAAGTCTGCCGTATTAGTTCTCTTTTTTCTTTTTAAAGAAAAAAAAAAAGCCTCAGTGAAGTAGTAGTATAGGCTTCAATAAACTCCATTTTTCACCTAATGAACTGACATAAAGACTAAATTAGTACGTTCTCTCTCTTCTAAAAAAGTATTATTAAAAATATTAAGTTTCTGCCAATAATGATGTACGTGCTTCTGATATGTCAGATCCATTTCATTTCACGCCACCAAAGAATAAATAAAAAACCTAAGACAGAGGACGGTAACAGAACCACTAAAAGTTTCATGTTCTTACCGACAGTCAGAGCTTTCCATTCCTTCCGTATTTCAGGGGATGGTTGATATCAACAAAATATTTTCCTTACATTGAAAGAGGCTTAAAATGGTGCCAAGGAAGATAAGAGGACCTCATTCTCTTTTCTGTTGCATCTTTAAGTCAGATACTTTGAATAGAGTTTTTGGCATAAAATAAACTAAACTAAACCAACTTCTCTCAAGTTTGTGGCTTCTTATGACTCAAGCTGCCAAGCCTTTTAGTTATGTCAAGCTTCTGCAAGAATTAAATGCTGTTCAAATTAACCTGGCATAAAGGGCTAGGTCCTTATTGGGTGAACACCAGTAGGGCTTCAGCAACTCCGCAGCCACGGCACCCTGGGGCTCAGAAGATCTGTCTCTGGTCCAGAACTGCATTCCACCAGTGCTCCCCTGCAAGCCAAGGTAGCTCTGGGGAGAGGAGGAAAAGCTCCTCTCACAGGCCCACCTTCCTGCATTTACGTACGACTATTGCTACACCCTTCACCCTGATAACGAAGGCCGCTGTTTGAGCTGCTCAGAGATGTTCACCGTGAGGCACATCAGGAAAGGTACCAAGAGGCAGGTGATATGTCTGCAGCCTGGCAGTGCATCTTGATGCAATCACAGGCCTGGGACGCACCATCTTAGTATGGGAGAAATTCCGGTTTTAAACTCCTCACTGTTAATACATCAGGGTACCACCTGTGCAAAATATGCTCGTATACGTACACCAGAAACTGTTACAGCAACTTATTTTCATTATATTCATATGACATTTGGTTAAAAAATAAATGGATGTTTCCATGAGAAACTACCATAGAAGCAAAATGTATCACTATTCCACTGCCTGAATGTGTGAGAAAACCACTCCTATCTATCCCTCCCAGGGCAGGTTTGGGATTATCCCCGGTCCTCTGAGGCCCCAAACCAACTGCAGCTTTGTTAGTCCAGGCTGCCACATTCCACCTTTCTGAAACACTTTTACATCTGGCATCTTTTATACCTCCTGAATCATGAAGTGCAGCACATCTTCCATCACAGGAGGCAGACGATTTCTCTCCACACTTTACTTTCGCTCACACAAGACTTTGCAAGCACGTGTTCTCAATCAGCAGGCAAGTGTCAGGACGGTATTGGGGAAATGTCCTTTTATGTCCCTGACAGTCTAATAGTAGCACATGGGTCTCTATTGTTTCACAAGAAATCACTGAGAAGTATTTTTTGACAGTTCTTATGACTCAAGTGGAAGACAGAGGTAAACTTTCCAAGTGTATCACCAGATGTTCCCTTAAATTCATGACTTATTTCCTTGGTTGGGCTTGACGAGCATAACCTGATAAGTGCTGGCATTTCTCTGCCTGCCAAACCAACCTACTGTACAACGAGCTTTTGTGTTTGTGCATGGCCTCAGTTTGGATCACATGTATACGGTACAACAAAAAAATACATTAAAGTTCTCTCAGGCAAGTCAGGTAGCTCATCCGCACAGTGGTGCAGTGAGATTTTGGGTCCAGTCCTAAAAGCAGCAATGGCTGGGCATCGCTACACCAACACTGCTATGCTGCTGCCAGTCGTGTTGGATAGATAGCTCAGTCTGTAGCTACTCGTAACTGCTTTGGTAAATGTGACTGAGAAGTCCCTTTCAAATGGATCCACCTTCAACTCTGCAATCAAATACCTCACTCTGCAGGAGTGGACGGATTCTCACTGGCCAGGCACTTACCGGAGTGCAAGTGCATCATTGTATTAAACCTAAATGTAAAAACCACAGATCATAAAACCCAATCCACCTTACAAACCTAGCACAGAGCTGAGCTAGGGTGTTAACAAACATTAAGAACATTAGCACTTCTGTTTCCCTATCCCAGTCTACCTGCTGGCCATCATCATCTATACCTCCTCCCTAAGCAGGTCCCTTTATCATCACCTTTTTCTCTCCTTCTAGAACTGCTCACTTGCCATGGAGAATCTGCTGATGAAGCAAAGTGTTAGACATGCAGTAAGAATCCCTTCAACTCCACCTCTCTGGACTTTAAAAGTTGTTCTGCCACCTGCGTTTCCAATCCTCAGCTGATTTTTGCTTTCTGAAATGACTGCACGTAAAGCTTTATAGGGCTCTGTGTGTGTTAAAACACTTCAGAACCTTTGCCCTTTGCTACTCAGCCTAGCTATTCAGTAAGAATCTGGGTACTTTCCTGGACTTCCCTAGGGAAGTATAAGAGAAAAGAAAAAAAAAAAAAAAAAAAGAAAGGCTGCTGAAAACCACCCTTTTCTACTGCTTCCTCTAACCCACTCCTACCTATGAATCACAGCAGGGAACAGTCTCTCAAGTGTCTCCTCCCAAGCAGGCACAGCACCCCTGCGAGGGACAGGGAGAGGGCGGACACACAGACAGCATGGCTCACATGCAAACTGCGCAAAAGCTGTCGCTAATGGTTATCAAAGCTAAAGCTTCCTCTGTCCCCCTGTTAAAAAAAAAAAACAACCAAACCACCATGCCCTTGGTTGTTTAAAGGTTTCCTGTAAGCGTTTTCAAACTTGTAACATGAAAACTTTTCAGCAGAAAGCTGTGAGATTGAATTCCTTTTCACAAAAGCAACTGGTTTGGAGAAGTGACCGCTGAAGGTGCATGGACTGCCTCACTCCACAGCACTGCACACAGGTTCCCAAAGAGCTTCGGCTCTGGATGGGCAGGTTCTTGATGTAACATACCCACTGGTCTGCTACCATGTTCTCATTTTGTACTTCTGTTTAAAAAGTTAAAAACTGACTGTCCTGATTCATAAGCAGTGTGATAATTCTGGATTTTTCAAGCATTTGTTAGTACAAACAGAATCAAAATTCATTTAAGCTCACCTACAAACAGAGATTGTAGTAGACACTAACAACTCAGGTAGCAAAATAAATAACATTATTTTTCTAGGCTAACCCTGGTGTTTGGACAGGTGTCTGGGATTTATATGACATGATGGTTCCTAAAATATTCACATCCGTGCATTAAAACTGTCACCAACTTATAATACTTTTCCCTCCCTCCTGATTTGGATAAAACCAGAAACAAAATATCCGCTCACAGTTCTCAGTTATCTCCTTGACTGATCACAGAAGTCAGTAACTGGACTAATTTTTTTTTCTTTCAACTTAAAATGCGTAAGCTATTAACAGTCCCCTGCACTTTAATACAGTGCTGAAAGGAGGTCTCTCCTTCTGAAAGAGAAGACATCTGTTTCCTTTTACAAGCAAAGGGGAAAAAATAAAAAAAAGATGGATGAAAAAAAGGAAGCTCTCTGAGGCAAAAGGGTGCTTTTATTTTGTTTCTCCGTGCCTCTTTCATCACAACTTAAATTTACATATCTTGTTTTTCCTGAGAAGAGAACAAGTGAGTGGAAAAGCAGTAGACTGATACATGTTAAAAAAAAACATATGAAAAGAATAATAATTTAAGGTTGAAGCCTTATTCAGGAGACTTTCTACTCAATCCCACTCCTAGAGGGGCTGCTGCAAGTCAGACTTCCCCAGTGCCCTTCATTTCACTTTCAGTCCCACACATTTGCTCATATGGTTTCCAGTAGCCTTGCTCTCCGTAAATTAGAAGTAAAACTGACAAACAGAAGGACAGCAAAAGTGAAGTTTATGAGCATTAAAGGAAAGAGTTACAGTTAATGGAGTTTCATCAGGCTGGTGGCCAGTCACTAGTGGGGTGCCCCAGGGCTCCATTCTGGGCCCAGTTCTTTTTAACTTTTTCATAAATGACATGGATGTGGGACTGGAAGGAATCATGAGCAAGTTTGCAGATGATACTAAATTGGGAAGAGCTGTGGACTCCATTAAGGGTGGAGAGGCCTTGCAGAGAGACCTGGACAGATTAGAGAACTGGGCAATCACCAACTGCATGAAGTTTAACAAGGGCAAGTGCTGGATTCTGCACCTGGGAATCACAGAATCACAAGGGTTGGAAGGGACCTCGAAAGATCATCTAGTCCAACCCCCCCCTGCCAAGGCAGGGCCACCTAGAGCACATCACTCAGGAATGTGTCCAGTCGGGTTTTGAATGTCTCCAGAGAAGGAGACTCCACAACCTGTCTGGGCAGACTGTTCCAGTGCTCTGTCACCCTCACGGTGAAAAAGT
>VWZZ01008359.1:1613608-1625151 GCA_013399095.1 Psophia crepitans | reverse complement strand
GCCTCACCTCGAGCACTGTGTGCAGTTTTGGGTGCCACAGTACAAAAAGGACATAAAGCTATTGGAGAGTGTCCAGAGGTGGGCAACAAAGATGGTGAAGGGTCTAGAGAGGAAGACATATGAAGAGAGGATGAAGTCTCTCGGTTTGTTCAGTCTAGAGAAGGGGAGACTGAGGGGAGACCTCACCGCGGCCTACAGCTTCCTCATGAGGGGGAGCGAAAGGGCAGGTGCTGATCTCCTCCCTCTGGTGACCAGCGATAGAAGCAAAAGGAATGGCATGAAGCTGCAACAGGGGAGGGTTAGGTTGGAGGTCAGGAAAAAGTTCTTCACCGAGAGAGTGGTTGGGCACTGGAACAGGCTCCCCAGGGAGGTGGTCACAGTACCAAGCTTGGCCGAGTTCATGAAGCATCTGGACAATGCTCTCAGTCATCTGCCTGATCGGGCGGTTCCTGTGTGGAGCCAGGAGCTGGACTTGATGATCCTTATGGGTCCCTTCCAACTCGGCATATTCTATGGCAGAGCTGAAACTGCTGCTGCCTTTGACAGAGCAGAATTTTTAAGGACTAAGCAGGACCAGATACACGGCAGCACCAGTTTAAATGTACCATACCGCTCCATTTCAAATGGCTGTTAAACCAATGAATCTCTACAAAAATCCATGCAGGATACTGTAATCCCTGTATTTACTGTGTACTGTAAAGTTATAATGTGCCACATTTAAATAAAAATAAATCAGAAACCATAGTATAGTGAGATACTTTGGAATAAAAGTAAACAAATGCCAGTTACAGCCCTTTTATTAAAACACATGCTTAACTACTAGTGACATAAGCTAGATAACTATAAAGACACATTAAGATGCTAAAATGGTACCTGATTTGTTCTTAGTGAATCTCTAAACACTGAAACTAATCCTGGTGAATCCCAGTGCCTTTTGAATTTTGGTTCTAGGATTGCATTCATAATCCTTATAAATCCTTACAGGCAAAACAGGTTTGAAACAAAAATGCTTGTAATGAGGAAGCAAAATATTGACTGGCATCCCCACTCCGAAGCACCTTCAGGAACATACTAATCTCTCTGAGACTCACAGCTGCTATTACCTGAAGCCTTCCTTTCTCAGTGTTTTGTGACTGAAAAAAGACAAATAAAAGAAAAAGAGATCAAATTGTTAAACCTAGCTTTTTTCTGCTTCACTCTCTTTAATCACTTATTGAAAGGAATTCAAACTTCATGAGTTTGAAGCAAGTGTTCTTCAAAGCCACCTACAAATATAAATCCCAGAACATAAAGCATGGTAACAAGAAGAGGAAAAAAAAAAATCAGTTTTCAGAAAGATAAAACAATAAAAGAAAAAGGAGATAAAAGAGTGTAGTTATTCCACATGTTCAGGTCCCCAATAACTATGTAGCTACTTGAAAGCATTTCCTTAGCTCACGTTGAGTACTTGTCTTTGAAAGCTCAGTAAGAGCTTTAACAGTGCACAGTAAATAAATATACACACTAAAAGAAACCAAAGTTCTCTTTCTAAAGGAAAATAATTAAAACCACTGCTGTAAAAAGCAACCGCTTCAGTTAAGTCTGGTGAACTCTAAGTACTATTCCTCCTTTGCACTAACGGAAAACATACAATATTTTTAAAAGATGGAGGAGTTGACATTATCTTTTTCAGAAAAGGAGGAGGGGGAGGCTGGGTGCTGTGGAGAAGGAAACCGGGGGATAGAATAAATCCAAAAGTAGGACAGCCATCGGTGTTGCATCAGAAGGAGCCATCACCGCTCACCAAGCTGCTGTAGCCTACGCACGAGGAGTACTCTGGATTCACATTAAAAGGCACTCAGACGCCGGGGAGCTGCAACTGGGAATCCTTTAACGTGACTCAATACGCACAGCACACAGCCGTTACAGACTCAGGGCGTTTTAAAAATACATAGAAAAATTCTAAGAATGCTCTCAAAAACATCAGGTAGGGCTGTTTGTAATGTAATAGATTTACCGATATGTTAAAATATTAATACTCTTTCAAGCTATTTAACACAAATATTGTAATATAAAATATTAAAGCATCAATATTAAACATACTGAACTATGCAAAATAAACCAAAAGTGCCAATATCAGGGTAAGGTGACTAAGCATAGTTTTTTTTCCCAAAAAAATTTTGGATGACATTTGGGTCAATTTACAAATTTTAAGAAAAAATAAGTTTATAATAAGCTACAGCAGGATTTAACCTAAAGTGGAAGGGACAATTTGTATCTTTAAAACATTTCCTACTAATATCACCTTCACTACTTCTATTAACACCTCAAATTTTACTGAGTTTTTAACACAGAATTCAAACTTCAACAATGTTGTCCAAATGCCAACATGCGATCTGCTGAAGACACATCATTCCACAGCAATATTTTTTGAAATGTCACATCAACTATTAAAATACAACACATGTCACGCAAAGCAGACTGGGAAACAAATGGAGGTTTTTTTCAAGTCTCTCCCATGTAATTTGAACCATGTTTTGGGTAGGAGGAGTTTGAGCAAAAAGCCATTTACGCTGAATCATGGTGTCCATTCCTCAGGCTGGCTGAACATGGGAGGGGAAAAAAGTTGCAGCTGCTTCTGCAAGCACTGGGGCTTCAAGCGGTCTGTATTTAGCATCACTAGTATTCACAAAGTTATTTCTTCGCAATTTGATCAAACACAGACTACATGGTCAACCCACTCCTTAATTAGATGACTAATTCTGAAGGTCAAACACTAATATCCAATAGCACACGGGATGAAATGACTGCTTCTAGCAAATGAACTGAGACGCCAAACTGGTCAAACGGCAGGATCTTGTATGTGGGGGAAAAAAATTACCAAAAAGTAATTAAAGTCTAGCGCAACTAAAGGAATAATGCCAAAACAGTGCAGTAATACTGCAGTTCAGCGGCTCCACTAATTTCTCACAGACTGATTCCAGATGGTGAGCGGTTCCTGCCCCATTTGCCACCTTCCTTCCTAGGGAAAGGGGAGCGGGCACTTGGGAGCATCCCTCTGTCCCACCTCCCTATAGCCCTCCTTTCCCAGCTAACAGCCTGGCACTCAGACCCAACTTGCTCCTCTCTTCATCCCCAGCAGGACCAAAGCTGGTGACAACATAGGTGTGGCCCAACATTTACATCTGTGAGTCACTGTCCTGTGACATTAAGCACGGAGCACAAAGGGACTCTCAAAATCCCAATCTCCGGACTGCCCGATCATACGGCTACCGAACCTAACCTACCGCTTCTCAAAATTCAAGCATGATTTTCTCCCATCTCGTAGCTATCTTTTTTTGTTGACTTCTTCAGCAACTTAGTTGCATGAGAAGAAAGCAACGATTGGCAGTTTTATCAAACTAACACCTGGGTTTCCTCCACTGCAAAAAGTAAAGGACATACCACACAAAACAGCCTTCAAAGCTCAGTTCAGCAAGAGAACTTAAAAATCAAAACCAAAACCACCACGATTTTCAACTTCCTCATTATGAAAACGACTGACCCAAAGACAGCATGATTACAGACGGGTGGATCAACCATAAACCTGTCTCCGCAGTTCACAAGATCAGAGTACAAAGTATTTCATACATTCTGGAAAGTGTTTCTATTATTGGAATACAGCAAGATATAGGCGGAACAAGGTGTCACAAGTTACCTTGGACTTAGGCCTTTCATATTGCTCAAGAATATGGGGGGGTCAGGGGGGGTAGGAAGGGAGAAAAAAAAATAGGCAAAGCTTACTGGAGAAACACAAGCAACAAAGGGTGAATTAAGAGTAAATGTACCTGGTTCCACTGAAATGTGTTTCGTGCTGTGGGACCAGAAGCCCTTCCTTGTCTCTATGGGATGGGTAGTTGTTCTCTTCCTACTTATAAGTTCTTGATCTTGCTCCCATGACATCATTAAGAGCCAGGAGCAGGCAACGTGCCAGGCAGAAACAACCAGCTGAGCGAGGGTGGCAGCGGGCTGCTCGACTCACTCACCGCCCACACCCCTGATGGGAGGGCCTCAGGCTATCCCAGGTCATCTGCAAGAGATTTAGGAAGCCTGGGTAGGTGCAAAACTCTGTGTCCCCAGTGTTATATGGTTTAAAGTAAGAGTGTGAGAGAAATGAGTTGGGTTTTTACCTCAGCTCAAATTAAAAACGTAGATAGCGGCTGGAAAAGGCTGTTTTCCATGTATTGCCGTAATGATGGGTGAAGGCAGTTGAGGTAAAAGTCAGCAGGACCTTTAATTAAGCTGCCAAGAAATTCTTGATCTCAAAGTCAACTTTGTCACTGTCATGGACACAGCAAAATGAAAACAAACGTGCAGCTCCCTAGGCATTATCCATATCTGTCACAACTGTTTATCAATATCCACTGAAACAGAAGGGAAGAGTGAAAACTACTTGGAGCCTTGGGTTGAGAGATCAGACCTCATATTAGGCACATGATGCCTGAGCCCCCACAGAGCTGTTCTGCACTCCTTGTTCTGTGGAGAGAGGCAGCATTCAGGGTTTATTTTTCCTTTTTCTACTGGAAAAAGTTCTACCCCACACTTTATCTCCCAGCGTAGGACTTGCATTCTGCCATGAACGCAAATAACACCCTCAGACATTAATGAGAGGGAAGTGATGACCGCACAGAGGAAGCCATTGCAGCTCCCTGCGGGCACTGCACAAGGGACAGGGTCTGATCCGGTCCCACACTCACCCAAACCAACGTTACACTCCTTTCCAAAGGGCGCATTGTCTTACCTCCCTCCTTCCCCAGTCCAGTAGGGCCATGGCTCCACGTCACCTCTTACAAAGAGCTTCTCCTCTCTCCCAAATTCATGGCTATCTTCAGTATCTATCGACAGATTTAAGTCCTATTTAAAGGTTACAGCTGAAACCAGTGATTGTGCTAAGTCAACGGGAAAACATTTGAATAATCTGTTAGGCCAACAGGAATGCCCTCAGAGAACAGGCCCTGCATGTTCCCTGTACTTCCCGCTCAGTACCACTGATACTTATCTGCTCTGAACTGAAACAGAAGCTGCTCCTGCAACAACAGCAAACATCACACGTGCTGGGCACAGCTCAACAAAAGTGGAGGCATCACTACTCTTTGCCACCTTGGAGATGTCTCAGTCCCACTTGCACACATCATCCCTAAAACAGGTTATCTTGCATAAAGAAAATAATGTCTCAAGAAAGATGTGTCTCATTCTCCCCCTTAACTGGATTCTCTGTGGACCCTCAGTAATTTGTATCTCAATGACACCTTTCCCCAACCTCTAAAATCAGAAACATTCTTGCCTGCTCTCACCACAGGCTGGTGTTGGAGCTCTTCTCTCAATGGTTAGGACAATTCAGGGTGAAATTTAGTATGGAAACATTATTGTGTTTTAGCACAGTACTCAAAACAAGTGACTCTTCACTATTAAAAAATAATTTCAGTTTGATTACAAACAATATCGCCACTAGTAAAAAAAAAAAAATAATAATCAAAAAACCCATCCAGATCAGATTTAAGCCAAGTTCTTTCCTTCACTAAAAACCTCAAAAATTTAAGTCTTCTACTGCAGCATCTGCTTGCAAGTCTACACACTGCCTCTAAGCTTTAACTATATGCTGAAAGTTGTTAGAAGAAACATGCTTTGTAACTTTTGGGACAAGTGCTTAGAAAGAAAATCCTTGGGATTAAGACTATCTACTCACAGCTAAGATCAACCTGAGCTGGACACTATTTTATCAACAAAACAAAGCAGAAGTGTGCAAACCTTGCAGTTCAGCGTCAGGAAAATAACTTCAAAAGAGGCCTAAGATTGTCGTGATAATCATACATTTATCATCTCAGAGGAACCAGATTCTGAAGGTCTACAAAGTATAGGTGATTTTAATGCTTTAAATTCTCACAAAAAAAATCTTATTTTACAAGGCAGTTCACTGCTGATAAGCTATAAATGCTCAAAGGGCCAACAGGCTAAGATTTATCAATGTTGTACACCGTGCACTAATTTTGTTACGGACTTTGACAAATGACAATCAAATTCATTGAAATCCTCAAATAGCAAATAACACATTCTTTCATAGTTAATAATACATTCTTTCAAAACTCCACCTCAAAAAAAAAATAAAATTGAGACACAGTCAGGCACTACTGGCATTCAAAATGTTGCTTTACCTCTTCCCTAAATGACAAATAACTTTGCATATCAGCAAAGAGGTGTTGTCTTCTTTACGAGTTAAGTATTGTATGATGTTCCTCGCTGAGTTTCCCAAGGGTGTTAACCAAGAATTCTTTTATTTATTAAGTAAACAGTTACCTTGTTTCTGTGCAATAGCTATCCATTGCTTTATAATTTTACAACAGTTAGTACCATTCTAAAAGGGAAGAGGGGGATCAAAGTGAGGCTGCTCACAGTAGTTTAACTGAAGGAATCATTAAATTAGTATCAACAAAACACTAAATCTCTGTATATTCGAATGCAAAGAAGGTAGGCTTTACAAGGTAAACATCTAGACAATTGCTACAGTCTTTTCAAACCCCCTAAGACCAAGGTCAATTTTATTATGCTGTGATACCACAAACAGTGACTTTTAAAAGGTACACTTGCCTACTTATCGCCATTTTTTAAGTACACGACTTGAAAGAACACAGAAAAAACCCCACACCTAAATTTATGAAACAGAACAGAGAACAGTGAGGATCCCTAGCGACATGAATACTACTTGCAGGATTACATTTTCCAGTCTGCTTTGAAAAATCTCAATGCATATATTTTGGAGCACCATTGATAATGAAAACCAAGCACATAAAATCACTAATTTGTGTCATGCCAGAGACCCCATCTACAACTTGTGTTATGCCAGAACTCCATAACATTTCAACTGCACCTATTCAATCCTTACCAAACTTGTCAAAGGGGTCTTCTACATTTTTGTGAGCATCAGGAACAGTGTATTATTCGATACCATTCCTACAGCTTCCGAGGTACACCACAAAGTTCATCTCACATTTTTTATTGATGGCACACAGTCACGCTCTGTTATTTCAACAGCAAACACAGCACCTAACACCCGAGCATGCAGCAATTCAGAGTACCAAGTGACAGCTTGTGCATATCCTGGACGCAGCAGAAAGTCACAGGCCACACAGCCCCAAAGCTTCACCTTGCCAGACCACCCAGGTCGTGGGTACCAAGCCAGGAGACTAAAGGGCTGGTTAAAAACACTTGGGAAGTGGTGAGCTCACCTGCGTAATTTTGAGGAAAAGCCCAAAGCAGAGAGCAGCTGTTGAAACCAAAGCTGGAGCATCAGAACAGCAACAGATTTCAGGATCTCCTCCCACTTACCATCACCTACGGGAGCACATCTCTTCTCTAAAATAAGTTATAAACAGCATCTGAAAGGTTTTGCTGGTTGAACAACGAGTTTCTTTGGCAGCAAAGACTGGAAATAAGCCCAGTGAACAGATAGGAGAGAAAGTGATTCCCCACAGGGGCAGACGGAGCACTGAGAAGTACAGAAAGGAGGAACTGGTTGGGAGAAGGGAGCAGGGAAAGGGGACTGTGGCTTACAGCTGCTTGACTGACTGTATTTTCCATACTGATAGTGCATCTAAAGAAGCATATTTAACTGAAAGTGTTTCAGTAACAGAAAAAATACATCCTTAGGAGTAAAGATGAGAAGTGTCATTCTAAACACCTTCAATAACAGCACAGAGGATTTTTCTTTTTTTTTTTTAATAATACAATCCATTAAGCAATGTACGAGCTTAAAATGAGACATTGCTTTTCTAAAAGGTCACATGGTTGAAAGGGTATTTTTTCCATTCTGTTTTGTTTTTAAGACAACAAATAACAATAATAAGTAGAAAGAGGTCTGGTCTGAATTTCTTTGGGCCTCCTCTTCTCCAAACAAGAATAATAAGAATAAGAAACAATTTAGCACACATAGAAGAAATATTCTGGAGGATTTTTTGGTTTTGTGGGGTTTTTAAAGCGTAGAGAAAAGATTTAGAAATTACTTTTTTTCTTATTAAAGAAGGAAAAAACAGCAGTTTTATTTAAATGAGAAAAGCAACAGGACAAGAAAAAAACCCCATCTTTGCAATATAGAAGCATAATGAGTCATGTGTTTGACTCATTTGCTTTAATATTTTGCATCTGTTAGCAGCTCCATGATTGACCACAAAATAAATCAAGTGACCTTTGTGACCTTCACTGAGGATTTCAGACAGAGAAGGTCCCTTCCTCAGCCCACAGAAGGATCAGCATGGAAACAGAAGTAAGAATTATACCCTTCTTCTTCAAAAACCAAAGCCTTCAACTGATGCTTGCAGTTCAATGTTATAAAACTGTACAGATGTATCAATGCCTTGCTGGTATCCTGAACTTTATTCTTCCTTTTCACAGAAAGAATTTGTACTTCCTTATTTGCTACACAGACCATGTTTTTCTGCACTTCACCTTTATGCCTTTATTATAGGAATTTAGTTGCCACCAGCAGCACCTTCCTCAAAGTTCACAGGTTCCTGTAGCTGTCTGGGAAGCACAATTTGATAGGGACATATCGATATTGTGTAAGCTGTCAGCTGAATCAGATCCCTGTTCATCAGCAATTAAGTCTAGCAAGAAAGTAGCACAGCAGTCTTCTCTTTGCCCGAGACGCTATTTAGGCACAGAAGATAAAACATAGGCGCAGCCCTGCGTTACACGACCTGTGTAAGAGCTACGGCATATTAGCAAGGGCTCTTGATTAAGCTGCAGAACGAACATGAACAGGGATGAAGTCGGATGGATATTAGGAGCTCAGTAATGAGTATGATGCATTGCCACATACCCAGCCCCAGAGTGGCCTGTGCCATAAAAGCCAGTATTGCAGGTTTGCCTTGACCTTACTGTAGAGCAAATGAGGAGGGAAGTGTACATTATGACAGCAGGAAAGTGGCTATTCTTCGAAATAGCAGAGTATGATTCAGCCACCCCTGCCCTCTCTCACGGACTAGTAGGCGTTTGAGCGGGCAAACGCAGAGGAGACCGACGGCAAGCGGCATGACGCTGACTGCGACAAGACTGCCTTCCACTCCTTAAAAGAAAACAGCTACCTAATTACTTCAGATGCACTGCCCGAAAATACAAGGAAGCAGATGGTTGGTACAGAGGGAATGATTTTGTGTCTCTTTAAAACACACATATGCACCACCACAAGCATGAACAGCTACAGCTGGATATTTAGCTGGCCCGTGGGGATGTCAGTGAAGTGCCAATCTGCAGTGGCTTTTTTGGACACCCAAAACAGTCATGCCACTAAAAATATAAATTTCATACTCCTCAATGAAATTTCACATGGTACTTTACCACAGTAGTGTTTGACTATGGAGGAGGTGAAAGTAAATTGGTTCCAGGTAAATAAACTTGGTAACTAAGTATCCAAAATGTATTTAATTTTGGGTAGTTACATTTGGAAACAAATGTAACCTTTGGCTCCTTCCTGCTACATGGGGGATGCTATTTGTTTACACTGCTATATGGTGCTTTTAGGGAATATTGTCTGTGAATAAACAGCACAGAGAAGCCTTTTACTTTTCCCTCTAAGCAAATCTTCGGAGATGCAGTACGTAACAGTAAGAAATTCTGCATGGCTTACAGCGGGCTGTATTCCACCTCACTTACTGAAAGGAACTCCAAAAAAAAAGTAAACTTTCTCATTTATAACCTAGACTTGCATTAGGAAGAAATCCTGTAGGTAAAGATATTGGCAACAATATATTAAATGTTTTCATAGCTTTGCATTTTCTATACATCAACAAATCTTTCATACAGAATTTCTAAATAAATAAAAGGGAAGAAATTTCCATCTCCAAATGATAGCAAAGAATATTTCAGCTTCTGCTGTAAGACCTACAGTATAAACTGAGGAACTGTAATAATGCCAAGACAGGATTACCTACTAACACGTACTACATGAAAATTGGGTTGCTAGCAATTTGAAAATGTTTTGCTACCTATCACATCCTTATTGGCTCAACCATTACAGTTTCAGACCTCACCAAGAACTGCAGTAAGTAACAGAGATTACGAAACTCTTAAGTCAGCACTGTCTGTTCCTTTTCCTATTCTCAGCTCTGCATTTCCATGAACAGGGTATCTGTGTACACCTAATAGAAATTAAACCAGATATCAGAATGTTACTTGCAGCTGCTCATGAAAATCAGGGGGGAAAAAAAAATAAAAAATTACACATTACTAATCATACTGCTCATGCTATGAATCTCAGCAATAGAAACACTAAATCTGTAGTCAGTTGCAGATATTCACAAAATATATTATTCATCTAGTTTCAAGCGAGAAACTAAGGACATAGAGTACCCAAACACCAGTCAGCTTTTCTGCTTAAAGGATACCATGGTGCCAAAAAGCTGACTTTTTAAAAAACAATTCTAAAAGCCAAAAGGAAGAGAACCTGGATTGCAAAATTAATCATTTCATCCTTAATGATCAGTACAGTCTAGACACTGTATTGAGAATTTAATTCATAATCCTCTTAGATACGAATGCAGCCTCTTCACATATCCGTGCAGTGGTGGGCCTGGCACGTCCTGCCTGTCCGTGCTCAGCTTGAAGAAGGACACAGGAGCCGAGCAGGTTGATGCTGCCCACAGACACCCTCCGAGCTTCTTCACAGAGACGTCGCACCACACAGCGCTCCCAGTGTGGGAAGCCCATCCCTTTCAGCGTGCTCTCCGTGTTTGCCTCCACTTCTCTGTGCGGGAAGGGAAAGAAGAGTTTTCCTCTTTCCTCTCCTGCCAAATCCCTCTGTTCAGGCCCAACGTGTGAAGCTGGAAACGCTGCAATCGGAACCCAGCAGTTTTCAGAGGCCTGAGCATTCCCACCAAGGAGGAACACATTTGTCTATGGGTTTGCAGAACAAGCCTTTTCACATGCTCACTGGCGCACAGATTTTACTGCTTGGGAGGTTAAATGGTGAAGGACTGAATACTTACTCTGTGTCTGCAGCTAATTTACAGATACTGCATGTTTACAATCCAAAGTCCCAAGTGGGCGTTCAAATGAATGCCAGATCTTAATAACTGTATTATAACTCTATTAAGTATTTTAAAGGAAGATAACAAGATACTGTCAACTATTAAGCAATGGCATTCCTCTGCTAAGTTTCCTAATTAAACACATGCAGGAAAAACAATGTACTCTATGGAAAAAAAAGAACATGTATTGACTCCTTCTGTCAGCCATATTTTCTTAACACAAGCCAACGTCAATCAATCTGTTCACTCAATGTGCAATTCTCACCATCTCCAGGCGGAACACATTAATGAGTCTCCATTAAATAAAAAAAAACCCAACTCATCTGTATTTATCAGGTACGCAGCAATAACAGGCTCTAGTACAGACACTGCTGCTTTCTATATGTTAAAGAAAAGCTAAAAGGTTCTTCTCTCGCCATATGACACTTCATTTCAAAGACACTGTACCAGCTTCCACTGACATAAAACACAAGTTCACAACGCCTGTCTGGGTGTTCTGTTTTGTCG
>VWZZ01008359.1:1573422-1613570 GCA_013399095.1 Psophia crepitans | reverse complement strand
CCCCCCCCTTCTCTATGCTTCTGCCAGCACTTAATTTAGTGTTAATTAAAGCGTGGGCTTGGCTCTGCACTAGGAATGCAGCAGCGATGCAGCTGCATTGTGGAGCAGCAGTGCTTGCAGACTGCAATGGCAAAAAAAGAGACGGAGAAGTTTATAGCAGAGAAACACGGTCAGACTTCACCCACTGCGCGAGGCCTCCGGCTGCCGCAGGCGATGCAGGCTGCTGAGACAACCTTTACCTGACCGCTGCCAAAGGGTAGTCCTGGCTGTTGGAGACCACGACTGAACCCAGAAATAAAATATGGCCCTCCTACTACAAAAAGGAGGCTCTACCACTGTTCTGCTCCTCCAGTGAAGGTTTTCTTTCCCAAAGTGAAATGATACAATGAAAACTGCATACTTGGGCAAACATGCAGTACTCTGGTGAATAAGCTTCTGCTGGTAAGAAATGCCTTTCCACAGAACTATACACACACCCCAGCACAAGCCCACTCCTCCCACAAAAGCCTTGGTGAGGAACAAACTGGGGAGAAGGGAAACACGAGAAGTTCCCTGGGGATAAGACCAATGGACTGTAGACTGTGAATTAGCTGGTTTCCATATCCAGTATGTAATTTACGGAGAACATTATGGACCAAAGTTTTCACATAAAATTATGAGAACAATTAATGCAGTTAGCAAATAATCATTTGTTGCTCTCAAATCTTGCCTTAAATGCAGTTTGCAAAACAGCCTCAGCAGACAGATGAAAATAAAAAATGATGCCTGTATACTGGNGCTGTCCCCCTTTGCTGATTTGAATAAGTCTTGCCCTTTCCTCTTCAGCTCATCCTGTGAAGAACATTAATCGACCCCAATGCTACAACCAAAAAATGTAAAGAGCCAGTGATGAAGTTCATCAAAGGGTCAGGATTAAAAAACAAGCAGCAAGCATTGCATATGGTTTCAGCAAAGTTTACTGCAGGTCATCTCCTAACCTCAGCCTACATCCGATCGTCCACCTGCATGTCAGTGTAAAAGTACTACTTGTAGGCACTTCACTCTCCTCTCAATGGGCTAAGTCACTGCTCTACAGACAAAACTACAAGGGTATTCCAGAGCCCATCCAAGCACACTCTGTTTTGATTTTTTCTTTTATTTTTAGCAAACAGCACCCAAATACTACTCTGGTGTAATCAGGTCTCCTGACAATGTGAAACTCGCACGTTAAAGAGCCCACTGACAGATGGATTCAATTTAAAGCATGACTATGAACAGCTGCTGATGATCACCGGCATGTAAAGTGAACTCATTCATCACAAAATATCTCAAAAGACTGAACTGAAACGGAAAAAATGAATTTGAAGAAGTATGAGAGGTGCGGTGTTAGCCTTGGAGAATGTGTCAGATGTAAAAAGCACAGTTATGGTACTGCTATTAATTTATTCCTATAAATGCTGGCTCCACTCTATTAGCAGCATTCTCCAGGTTCTCAAAAATCCAGGAGGGGAGCCTGAATAAGGTATTAGAAGATGTAATTAAATACTCCTTACTGAAGGTGATTTTAACTAAGTGAGCCACTAAAGGGAGCTGACAGTGTGTTTGAAGTGTGCTGGGGAAAACTTCAAGACGACAAAAAACCCTGCTCTTTCCCCAACTGCTCTAACTCAGCAAGAAGTCCCATCAGTCGTGCAAGGGGGCCACACACTCTGCCTTTGCCACCCTCATTTTAAATACTGCGAGAGGCCTTACCGCTTTTAAAATGTTTTCATCTTCCTCTTTGATCATTCAGTATGGCTGCAGTAAAGACCAAGACAACCTTCAAAGTATGCAGCCTCATAAATGAAACCACCGATTACGATGGTCTCTGAAGAGATAGGGAGCTGACACAGAACTGAGTAATTCACCCTTTTTTTAAAAAAAAAAAAGTTCAGGAATTATGTAGCAAAAGTAGACATTTTTAACTTGACTGTATTTGTCATGGCCAGTGGATCATCTCTGAGTGACTCAGTTTTTCCCAGAGTACTTCCCACAAGTTCTGTATAGGGCAGCTTCACAGACAGCAGGAACGAGGGTAATGTGCAGGGAAAAAAATCCTCTGCAAGCTGCCTCAGGTGATAATTCATTCCTGACAACCTTTGCTAAGGTTTGCTAGCAGAGGGGGAAACAGAAAAAGTTTCTAAAACTTTCTTGAAGGAGTTTCTCTACCTAGCAGTGATATTTATAACATCTTCAGACAACCGTACCATCAAGCTATACTTGTACCAGTACAGCTTCATGAAGAAAGCACCTAAGTCTCATGTAGAATATTCATATATTGCAATTTTCACAGTCGCTTTTTTATCAATATGCAGTTGTTACATCAGGTTTTTGTATTAGCATTAAAAACACAGTTAACTATTTTGAGTTGTAGTAAATTTAATAACAACTTGTTGTAATATACATTGATAAATGCAGAGTAAAAAGAAACAATACTAACCCACAGACTGTCCCCAGGATTTTTTCCTCAGTATACAAAACACAATCTTTACAATTGGGGGGGGGTTGTGAAGGAAAAAAACCCCAAACTCTCTCATGTAACAGCATTTCCCTCTTTCCTTCTACAGAGTACTGCAAGTCCCCTTCCACGCAATGGAAAAAAGCCACTGCTTTGCTGTCACCCAGCCATACCTGCTAGCTGGTATGAGGGCAACAGGAGAAAGTGATCAGTAGGTTAATGTCGTGTCAAGAATTAGCTCCAAAACAACAGTTTTGTTATTTAACTGATTTTGGGGAGCAGCCGACCACTGCCGGGATATATGCTCTGATGCGGGGGTGAAAAGCCGTGCACACAGCAGCATTGTTTTATATGCAAGAACCAAGGCACACACGCACTCTTGCTCACACACCCTCCACAAAGGTTATTCATCACCACAGCAACCTCTCAAAACAAAGGTGGAAGCCAATTCAAACAGCCGTGTTCCTCTGATGACAGAGGATGAAGAGCGTTCTCCGCCTGCACCCTTCAGGGGGCTTGTTTGCTCGGTTTTGTTTTTATATCATTTGATCTCATTTACTAGATTAATTTTCAGTAACCCGGCACACATGCCCAGAGCAGAGAACAGCCATACTTGCTCATTAAACAAAAAAATTCTTCTGTAGCTCCAGCTAAAAGGACAAAGAAGAACTGGCTGGCATACGATTCCTTCTTGCCACATGGCTGAGCAAATGCCATACTCTGTCACACATACCCACCGTCACCTCACCCTCCTGCACTCTCCCCTATGCACCAGGAATAGCTGCTGTAAAATAAACACCCCAACCAAACCCAGGAAAACCCCCAACCTGTTTAACTACCACTCCTTCCCAGCCCTCCCCTCACCACTCCTTTTCTTCACATCCTCTTTCACTCCACAGGAGCTTGATGATTTTGGATACGTTAAGAAAATCCAACTGAGACAGTAAAACAATAGTGAACTCGGCACAAATGAAAAGCAGAGTGTCTCTTCTCTCCCCAAATCTGGAACGAGCAAACCCCAATGCTTCCCCGAGTCACTTGAGGAAAGAGATTATGATCATTTCTAAACCTTTTCAACTACAAGCCAAGAGGAAAAAACCCTGTATGTAATGACAAGCTGTCAATACTCGGCGAGCAACGTGGCTCTCATTCGTGACACTGATCCTTCGCCTGCAGAGCGGGGCACGTGGGCATCTGCAGCCACGCCACATGCAATGACAAGACTCAAAATGTCCAGATTTCTCTGTTTCTCCACAAGCAAATCCCCCACCTGAGCAGCCAGGTCTTGATGTGAGAAAGCCCTCCCTATCTTCAGGATTTAAAAGATAGGGTAACCATGTGTTTTGAAATATGGGAGTAGAAAAACCCAATGGCACCCTTGAATTTTAGTTTTCAAATGGAAAACACAGGCGATTGGAGCAGATAACACAGTCTCAAAGGTTAAGTCCCATTTACTCCCATCAAGAAATAAATTAAATTTTGCTGTAGTGAAACCACCCGAAATACCCATCTAACTTCAGTGATTCCATGGATCTAAGCAAAACATATGCTAATGAAAGAGTAGTTTGATTTATATCAACTGCTTAAGCTAACACTTTTCTTACGTTTCAAAATAATTACTGACAGCTGACCATCTATCATTTGCAGGCTCATGATGGTTTGCAATTTCTGTCAGTGTGTTTCAGCATCCCAACAACATAAACAAACATCCGGGGCCGGAGGTTCATTTACCTGAGTCTGCAATATTTGTACTGGCCAGTCACCTCGGTGTAATACTGCTCTGATACCAAAGGATGCCTATAATTAAGAAGCAGAAATGCAAAAAGAGAAAAGGATCAATAAAAAAAAAAGTGTGAGAAAATTCAGGTTACAGACAAAGATTCAAACTGCAGTTTCAAAGGGGCGCACTGCCTTCGCAGGTAGCTGAGAGCAATAGAGCGGGATTGAAAGCAAAGTGCAAAATGCCATCTAACCCCAAGTGCGGGACACTCTCCACGTACGCTGGGCTTCAAGCTCTATGCTCTATGACTACAGCACTCTCAGAAATGGAAAAAACCCTGCATTTGCGCTCACACACATTTCTTAGGCACAGCCATAGGCAAACCCATCAAACTGGATGTTATTCATAGCACAAGGTGATTTACGTCACAGCGTAATCACTACTTGACATGATAAGCAGGCGTTGGCTGACTCAATCTTTATTTGTGCAGTGAATTTTCAATGTACCTTCCTGATGATCTTGGGTTTCGAAAGAAGTCTCTCCATGTGACAGGGGAGCAAACGTTTTTGCCTTCCCCCCTATGTCGGCCTTCAGGCTTGTGAGTCAGACTGGAACCACAGACACGGCAGACAGCAACTGGTCTTAAATTTGGCATGTTCCTGACCAAGACATACATGTGCTTCCGCTCTAAGAGAATACATTTATCTACATGGAATTAATAGGCTTCTAGAAATTCCGTAGTCTCTAACTTCTAACAATTGAAAACACATACTGGTGAAAAAAGTGCACCTACCCAAGCAACAATGATTTTTATTTTAAAAAAAAATAATAAATAACCCACTTCAATTACTACCTTGCTTTCTCTATTTCTACACACCCAGAAAATCAATGGCAACAAGTTCAAAACCTTTCTCCTCCAAAGCTGCTGAAGTTAACACTAATGTTATTATATTATTTAAGTGCTGGAGTTCTCAAGCAGTATAAAAGAACTGCATCTACCTTCAGCGGTTCCGAAGACAGCAGCTGTTACGCTTGAACCCAAGCGGGAAGAGCAGCAACGAGAATGAGGGGAACTTACGGACAGGTATCTTCTAATTTGCAAAAATACAATTGATATTTGACAATTGCCCCGAATTTGTTTTTCCAAACTTTTCATTAATTAAAAACTACTTGTTTTAGCCTGGTTTAATAGACTAGTGGACCTTGAAATAATTTACTTTGGTTCCTTATTCTGCCTTTGCCTCCTCCAGCACAGAGACAGAATTACCCTCATAATTTTTCAGGCCAGAGTAATTTTGCAACTCTGCTGCTAATTAAGTTAGCATGTACAGCTCAGTTGGGCACTGGCCTCCAGGTTTTTGTCCATATATTGCAATGAACACTCTTAACAGCATGGTAAAAACCTGAAACAGCCGGACGAGAGCCCAGGGTGTGTATTGTCCTTCCCACATCCATCCTTACAGTGGGGTCCTACTTTTTCAAGAAGATAACTTGAAGTGGTTCAGCTTCAGTCATCAATTTTCAGCTCTGATATCCATAGGAGGATTCAGTATCTGATGCTGAGCTGTATCATGCTGACGCTTTAATGGGACTCTATCCATGTACAGAGGGGCTACTTCCCCCAGGTTTCACAGAAATGTTTAAATGATTAGCAATAGCTAAGGGCACATATGTTGTTTTTAATAGCGAACGTGTGCTTTGCAGACCAGCCTCCATCTCATCAATAATTCCTTGGTGCAACACTCCTGGGAAGACAGCAGTCAGCCCAGCATGACAGTGTCTTAAATAAAGCAGGGTGTTATGAGGTGCAAGGCAGAGCTCCACACATTTGCTGTCAAAGAATCACATCATTTCAGCTGCTGGAAGAAGCAGATTGCCACTGTTTTATGAAGGAAAAAAATCACAGATGGGAGAAACTGACTGGAAAACACCTTCTCATCCAAACAAATTAAAAAAAAAGACACCCACAACCAAACAAAAACCCCCAAAAACAAACCCAAAACTGCTAGCTATTATCCTCTGCAGAGGAGGTATGTCTAGTATTGAACTGAAGACAGGATCTCACTTTGGAGGTCAAAACAAGCTCACACTTTTCTTTATAAAGCATCTTCCAAAGGAAGCTGGGGGTGACGTTTGCCTGTGCACAGCCACACAGAGATTTAAACAGGAAAAAAAAAGAAAACAAAAAAACCCAACCCAAAACGAAAACCCAAACCCAAACCAAAACTCCACGCACTTACATAAAAGGCTTTGGGGAGTTTCATTTTCTATTCAGCTAGAAAGGGAGTGAAGAAGCACACACACACATACGCACACACACATTTTTAATCATCCTCCTGCTGACAGCAGCCAGTCACTACTGTTATCAGAGCCCCACAGCTTGTATTTCCAGGCTATGAAGCGCTAAGGCAGAGGGCATAAAACCTCCTCTGATTAAAAAGGCACAGTGATACCGTCTAGTACAACACACCAACCGCTACAGATTTGAAGTTTGGCCTCACCAGGATATTACTCGTTCAGTGGTGGGAGAGGAAAAAATAATCCATAAACATACAAATCGTAAGGATTTCCTAAGATTAGCTGGTAACCTGGATCACTCTCCTTTTCTCTAAGCTCATCAATCACCCTCTGGGAAAAACAAGCAAGGCAGGCATGCCTTTGCACCCGGAAACTTACAGTTTGCTACAAGGTGCCAGTTGTTAAAGAGACAGAGAAGCTGTGCTTACGTATAACTTACCAGTGACACTAGTGTTAACGCCACGTGCCTGGGATTAAAACTTCAGCCTGGGTAGATGCTGTCCCTGCCTCTGCTTGATGGAGCTCAAGTGGCTGGCATGTCTCCAGAGTCACTCAGAAAGCGGCTGTCCAACAGGACAAATCACTGGAAAAGACAGAAAAGAAACAGGTTGACCTATGCTGCAATTTCACGGGGCATTATACAATCGTGATATGCTCTGGCTTCTTAAGCGGTGACTTCACTTGCTGTATGCGCGGGAAAAGTACATTTCTGATGAGAGTTCATCCAATACTTTCAAACATGGGAACTTTCTAGATACCAGCAGTATCAAAAAGAATTCCTCTGTACACCTAACGGGAACCTTACAGTCAGGATACTTGAACAACTTCCACCCAAACCCCTGCTTTCAAGCACAGTTTGGGGCTGGACCCCTCCTCAAGACTGGGGTGAGGACTTTACAAAACCATGCACCTGACAGGCTCAGCAGAACCAAGAAGGTCGCAAACCCAAAGGGAACGAGAGCGTAAACATTTTGTAAAATCAATCATAGAATCATTAAGGTTGGAAGAGACCTCAAGGATCATCCAGTCCAACCGTCCCCCCACCACCTATTACCCACTAAACCATGTCCTTCAGTACCGCGTCTAACCTTTCCTTAAACACCCGCAGGGACGGTGACTCCACCACCTCCCTGGGCAACCCGTTCCAATGCCCAACCACCCTTTCAGAGAAGAAATTTCTCCTCATCTCCAACCTGAACCTCCCCTGGCACAACTTGCAGCCATTCCCCCTTGTCCTGTCACTAGTTATCTGTGAGAAGAGGCCGACCCCCAGCTCACCACAACTCCCTTTCAGGTAGTTGTAGAGGGCAATAAGGTCTCCCCTGAGCCTCCTCTTCTCCAGACTAAAAGCACAAGGATGGAGGAAGTGGTGGGAGTGGGGCCCCTTCCTCACCTTGCATCCCATCCCTGTTCCATGGCTGAGGGGCAAGCAGCCCAGGGCTGCGCTCAAAGCACCAGCAGCCACACAGCCCAAATGGGAGAGAGACGGGACAAAACCTGTTTGAAGTTAGAGAAACTGGGGACAGCTCAAAAAACTCCCCACAAACCAGCGGGGCTGGAGCCCACAGAGCACTTGGGGAAGGAGAATGCAGGAAAGGAAGAATAAGGTGAAAACCAAGATGAAAGGCAGAGGAAAGAAACAGCAAATGGTGTAACTTCTTTTTTTTTTTTTTTTAAAAAAAAAGGTGACAATTATGGTATTCTCCCATATTCTCCTCAAATTTTTGCCACCCCTCAATTCTGAATCTGACATTCAAGAGTTCGGACAAGCTTAATCTATTTTTATTTCATTTCTTTAGTCATACCAACCACTTTGTTCTAACCTGGTTGTACATGCAAGTCACTTTCAGCTTCACAGCTGAACCATCCCAGGGGCTGACCAGTCCTTTAAATTTCACCAAACCTGCTCTGTTCATAGTTGTGTATTTTTATGAGTCTCTCTGAGACACCATTTTGACATTATCCCAATTCTGTGACTTCTATGAGATGGTCCATTCCCACTCCCTTACAGGACCAGCCCTGTAGTGGTGTTTTCCATTTTACAATAAATCAAATTAAAAATAATTAAAAAGTACTGATCGATTTGATATAGCAACAGAATTAGGAAGAAGCAGTAACAAGTCAATCCAGTAACAGGGCAAACGACAATAGGTCAATTCAGTCAAACTGAACTGATCCAGTAGTTGCATAGTAATATAGGAAGAAGTATATTGAGCTCATTTACATACTGAACCTTATCAAGGTGCTTATTAATATGATCAGACTATAGGGGTAGTTTATCTGTCCATCACATTCCATGAAAACCTTAAAATTCTAATATTTCAAGTGAAGACAGGCAATGAATGGTTTGCAGACCAGGAAACCCACACTGAAGAAAGGACAACACGTCGGCACACCACATTAGGGCAGCACGGGCTGCTTTCCATCCGTACCTGATTTCATAGCCAGGAGCCTTGGCCCTTCCCAGCTCGCTGGCCTTGGGCAAGACTCTCTATCCCTCCATGGCCATTTTCTCCCTTGCAAAACTAGCATAAAGGTGACAGCTGTCTTATTAATAAAATACAAGTGCAAGTGATGAGGAGCACTCTAAGAGCCAGGTATGGTTAGTAGCACATCTATAGGCTTGCCAATAACCTGGGTCAGCGTGAGGTGAGAAGGTTGACACTGATTCCAGAGGAACCAAGGTCAAATGATGAAAAAGCAACCAAACAAAAAGCCTTCAGGAGCAATCACAGCCAGACCTTTGTGTGTAGGCCTCTATCTCTCAAAAGTGCAAGAGGGGCAGACACAGCCACCTGAGGATATGCCAAAGAGGAAAGAGGGACTTGCTCAAAAGTTACCTCTAAACACAACAAGGTCATCTATAAAGCTCTGAGACAGGGTAACAGGCTTGGCTGCATCATACATACACACATACACATACATATTTTTATGTATGTAAAAAACAGGAGACTACACCTTTTCCAACAGTAACTTGTGATCTCAGTAGCTTCTTACATAGAATTTAATTCTTCTCAGTAGTATGGAAGAACTAAAGAAAGTACCAAACCCTAGCACACTCACTGTTTCCAAGCTCCTTACCTCCAAAATTTGTGACAGGTTTTGGGATTCTCATCTGAAAGCCAATGTAAAAGAGAAAAGGAAAAAACAGATTTCACTGGTGAGTCTCAGAGCTCCTCCTCGCTAATGTGATTTTTCTGTTTGCAGCTCTGGACATGAACACAGTTAATGAATAATGACTGTGCAAACAAAATATCAGATAATGATGGGAGGGGGGGAAGGTTGAAATAATTGTGTGGGTGGCTTGGATTGGATTTGGCATCAATTAGAAAAATTGATGCCCTTTTAATTATAGGAAAAAGGCTTTGCTAGAAAGATAAGACAGACATGACAATCAAAACAGTTTAGTCTTTGGATTTAAATGTATGGAAATGGAAAGTTCACATGGTTGGAGTTTTTCTGTGAGTTGCCTTTTTATAATAAAAAATTTAGCTCTTTCTCAAAAATTACAACCGAATGCATGTGTAAACCTCCACTCACTTCAAAGCTGTTACAGCAGAGATTTGTCCTGCTTTCATCACGCTCTGGGAATATTACTTACTACAAGCAGGACTGCCTCCTACAAGGTACAAGATCTCTTTCATTTCCATTCTAGTAGAAGCTTAAGTCAGTAGGGGTTATGGCCACTTGAACAATCAGTCCAGTAACCTATCAACATCACTTAAGAAGCTCCCCTAATTGCTATCACTGATTATATTATCAAAAGAGGGCACTAGACATTGCTCCCTGTTTGATAAAGGTTGCACAGCGAACGTTTATTTCCCTGCTCTTCCTTGTAATTCCAGCAGCTCATGCTAGATTCTCACATGTGAGAAACGCTTAATATAAGCACATGAAATGCATTGTCCTCAGTACAAGTTAAACAGTGAAAGACAC
This sequence comes from Psophia crepitans, assembly GCA_013399095.1. Taxonomy (NCBI): domain Eukaryota; kingdom Metazoa; phylum Chordata; class Aves; order Gruiformes; family Psophiidae; genus Psophia; species Psophia crepitans. Next base: position 1,603,140 of record VWZZ01008359.1, on the reverse strand, counting down.
ATCCATCTACAAAACTCGCACACAGTTCCTCAACTACCCAGTAAAGAAAAATCCCTCACAATTTTGAATGTTTCACGGCCGCTCTGTACTTCTACAGCTCCTTTTCAGTAACACAACAGTCACGCAACCCACATTCACATGATCAGTTCTACAACGGGATCTAGCCGCTTCTGAAAAAGGGCTGGTTTATAAACAACGCTTACTATCCTACAGTTTATAATCACCATTTCTATTACTCAGTAACTTCCGTCAACAGATCTCGAATAGTGTTTAAAAGATTTAATCTTATTGCCCAACCACCTCTGCAGATGGGACTTAGAAAGTGAAAGCACAATTACACAAGGCAGAATTTTCCAGGAAATAGGAACTACAATACTTAATTGTGCAAAATAAGTGAGAGATAATTTAAAGTAAGGTATCCACAAAGAATAGTGCCTGTGCCAAAAGACTGTTTGTATTGGTATTGCAAAGAGGGGACAGAATGTTCTTTTCCAAAGAACCACAAAACAAACTTCCTGAATCAATGTGAGCTTTCTTTTCGCTTGTATTTAATCCAAGTAAGTGTGGCCTGGCCAGACTTACTTGATTAAAAAAAAAATAATAAAATTATAAATTAAATTAATTTCATATCTTTGTCTTGAAAAAGCGCAGTCACACCCTTCAAAGGGAGTGGAACTGGCCACCTGAACAGATCTACAACCACTGCCACTCTGTGAAATTAGTAATAATAGCCTGGAAAGGTTTTTTCCTGGACCCTTTTTTTTAATCATTTCTTCAATAGCATTCTAAGCAGCTGTACTCAAGTAGGTTTTTCTTAGTCTTTTTTAACATTTAACATCTTTTTTAACATTTAACGTAATGTTTTGTTCCTAAACCAGTCACATACCTTCTAGTAAGAGGAAGGAAAAAAAAAAGAAAAAGAAAAAAACCACTAACAAAAAACTCCACCAACAAACAAACACACACCTCCTACCCCCAACTTCAGCTCAGCTTTTACCTCCTTTTGCCTTTCAGGAGCTAATGGGTAAGTCCACAGGGAAAAGCTTCTTTGCAAGGCAAAGATAAAAGCATTACTGGTGAGGTCAAAAGAGACAACATATCACCTAGAGTGATGTTTCTGTATACCCTGTTTAGAAATAGTAACGGACTTTAAAAAAAGAAAACAACCATATATACATACGCATACCCGCTGTACCCCACATGAGGACACCGAGCCCTCAAAAAACCACACTGATGTCTAACTCTACAACAGTCCTGTTTACACATACATTTTTTGACTCATAGAAATCCTCATTTCACAAAACATACAATGCAAAACAACTTCCAGAACTACTAGAAGTACAGTTTGCCCCACCAACGTACCACAGGCATAATTGTCATATTTGCCACACAAACCCCCATCTCTTCTCACAGTCTCATGGGCTAAGATGCTCCATCATGTTGCCTGAAATGAGCAGAATGACAAGAGAGATGGAAACCTCCACATGATTCGTATACAAGTCAGACACTTCTGAAAAAATTGTAATCAACATCATTCCAAAATGCTGCACTACAATCCCACTGCAGCAGGGCCATCCTAAATAGACCAATAAAATAAACCCCAGTACTGGGAAGGATATGTAAAAAAAAAAAACAAAACCAACAACAAAAAAACACACCAGCCTGAAACAAACCTGATGGAAGGACAATAGATCTGCAAAACATATTTCACGTTACTTATCCTGATACGAAATTTCCTAAACCTGAGTCAGATTTGTAGAAGTTGTACATCCTCATTGCCGCAGAAGCTCAAAATAGTTATAGGTTTTATTATTATTATTACTGCCCTTTGATATCTTATACCTTCCTCGGTTCTGTACATTCATGCCAGACTTGGTTTATTAACAGTTCACTGTTAGGCGATACTACTGGTTATTCACTTACCACTGTTTCCTTGTTTACTTTTACCTTTTTCTCAGCTTCAATTTCACGCAGGGCTAACAAGGAAACGTGTTTTGCTTTTACTTTTAGGTTCCTCCTGCCACAATGTTTAGGTTTCAGGCTCTGCAAGGACAAGGTTTGTTCGTTTGATAACCAATCACCACCATTTTTAGTTTTTTGTTTGTTTGTTTTAAATAGCAAACAAATTCTATTAGTCTCAGGTTTTATAAAACTTGTTCTCATATATTCAACTTGAGTCCACTTCTAAACTTGAGTGCATAGCAGTTAAAGTGGCAGATATATTAATATGTAAACCCTTAGACTTCCTACCAGAGAGGCATATCTTGGTAGCATTCCCAAANAAGTCCAGGTTGGATGGGGCTTTGGACAACCTGGTCTAGTGGAGGGTGTCCCTGACCATGGCAGGGGGGTTGGAACTAGATGGTCTTTGAGGTCCCTTCCAACCCAAACTATTCTGCGATTCTATGAGTTTCTGCCTCTCTGAAGTCAACAGACAGTTGGTCTTACACTTCAAAGGACCCAGGATTTCTTGTTAGTGCTACAGAATAAAATTTGTCTCTTTAGATACACACGTGTGATATGCAAACAAAACAGAGCAGCATATTATGCAGGAAGATTAGATCATGGTCTTCAAATACCGTTACAGACTTTAGAAGGACATTAAGGAGGGTATCGCATAAGGAAACAGACACATGGATGTTAGCAGCTCAAGTATAAAATCCCTGCCTACTCTTGCGAAGGGAGTTGTGAATGCTCTTAAAAACTACATCGACTCTCAGACCTTTGACAAGGACTGATGCAGCTGAAAAGATGCGTGGGAAGCATCAGATGTGGTATCGGAAAAAGCAGTACGAAAAATAATTTGTTTTTTTTGGAAAGGAGCAGGAGGCGCGAGAAGGGGAAGCTGTCTTTCTAGTTGCTCTGAAGGGTGCTCAGAGCTGAGCTGCTCAGCCCTTAATTCCCAGGTTTACCACATTCGATGGGACTCAAAGAGCGTTTTAAACACTGATTTCCAGGTATTTCCTTGTGGCAAAAAAACACCCACCGCATCCCTACTCACCACGCAGACAGTTTGCATTCCCCCTGCACCACCCAAAGACATGTAATTTTCTTTCATCCTAGTAGTGCTAGTACTGGCTTAGAAGGGGATGTTGTTCACCACCGGTGTTCAGAGCAGCAGAAACTAGACCATGAAAACTAATTGTGCTAGTTCTTCTAGCTGACCTTTTTTGCTTAATTTTCCAGTTCAGCCAAGTTTAAAAAAAGAAACAACCAACCAAACAAAAAAAAAAACCCAACAGATGACATTTCTCAGAAGTGGGGAGACAAAGAGGATACGCACAGACTAGGGTGAAACAACATCCATCGTTCGCATATCTCGGCACTAGAGCCTACCAAGACTCCGCTGTCCTCTGTAGCAAAGAAAATGAACTTTCCCAGCTGCCTGCTATCAAGCCCTTCCATTGCTGGCCTCTTGTAAAACGAGAGCTGAAACAATGCAGGCAGCTGTCCCACTGCAGCCTGAAAAGTCAAGTTCCTCGTGTTTTTTCAGAAAGGCAAAGCATGCTATGCAAAGTGCACAGTATTCATACTGAAATTTAACAAATAAGTTTATTTCGACAGTTTCCTAATCTTGCCTTGTTTAAATTTACTATAGCTCGTTTGTCTTGTGACCTCTAGAAACGTGGAGGAAGGAAGCTGGAAAAAAGGGAATCCCTTCACAATGATACGGATGACGAAGCGGCACGAAGGACCAGTCGGTAACTAAATAGCGAAGACGAAAACTCATGACCAAAAGGTGAAAGACTGAACATGTGGTTCAGGCTGTATAAATTTAAAACTGTGCAGCTGTTAGTCCTTCCTGAAGCTGACCCTTCCTAACGCTGTTACCACATCACAAAACTGTGTCATCAGGAAGATCTTAAAATCTTCTCTGTTTATCAAGGAAAGCACAAAAGTCAGGCAACCTTTGAAATAACTTCTGCAAGTAAAACCACAGAGGTTTCCACAGCAATACACCTACAGAATTCCACCGTACTATGGCCACTATGGTAATAGAAGTTATTTTAAGCAAAAGCTGTTGTAATAAATCAGTTTTAGTGCTGATAATTTTCTCTTTGTAGCTGAGGAGCAGGAGGAGATTCCCCATAATGCCATAATCAGAAGTTGCTTACAAGCTACATCAAAACCTGGATTCATGGAATTTTTATCACAAGATACGATACAGTACACCATAGACATGGTATCTGAAACACCTAAAACTTCTATCCAGCTCTTCCCCCCCCCCCGGACATCAAATCACGTATTTTATACTCATTAATAAAGCCAGATACTCTTCATTAGTACGTGCTATCCTTTCCCTGGAAATCACAAACAGGCACAATATCAAGACACCTGTCATGCAATTCATATCATTCAATTCACCTCCCCGTTTTCTCAAATACCATTTCTTACTGATGCCTTTACATCTATTGCTGATTAGAATCACTGATGTTAGAGCTCATCTAGCCTTCTGGGGTCAACACAATGAACCATAGGTGATGTTTTCCAGTCTTTCCTGATACTGCCCATCAAGGTAACAAAGCTCCTGCTCTAACTCAAAGCAACCTGCTACACAACTCAGCAGCTAATGATCTTATTTTCTTCTACTCCATCACTGGTACTGACCACAGCCTTTGAACTCATTATTATTTTCTGTATGACCTCTACTTCATGAATTAATGGTTTATGACAATTTAATGTCCTTCATTATATCACGTTCCAAGGCAACCCTAAAAATCAATGCAACTATGAAAAGTGAGGTTTGTAATAGTTTTTATTACTCTAGCAATGCAGTTGGGGGCAAAAAACACCCAAACAAACCACACAATAAAAATAAGCAAACCCGTTTTCAGGCTAACTATCATGTCTAATGAAAAAAGTGACTTGTTATTTTGTCAAAGAAGAATCAGGAACCTAGCAGTCTGCCTACTCTGCAATAAGGACAAGGTGGCAATTTTCTCGGGGCCACTCTACTACTTCAAAAGAAACTGCAATGCTCCTAGTAGATCATACCTACTAATTCCTACAAAAAAACAGATTCAGACAACAAAACATATTTTTATAGTACTTATCACTACCAGTTTACTACTTCTCTTGTTAGCTCCCATTGCATTAGTACACATACCAGGAGCAATCTGCCAGGACAGAGCTCTCAATACTCTGAAGAGCAGCGATTTCTGGAGACCTTGGGTGAAACATTCCCCTCACATGCTAAAAAGAATATCAAATACAATGGTTCCTTTGCTGTAAGACAAGGTCCTCTAGCTCTGGGGGTGATGACTGGTGCCAATGATGGCCAAGTACTCATAAGGAGCCCTACGATGGACAACTGTAAAGTAACATTCCTTTAATCAATTTCTACCCAGCTACTCCCAAGCCTAAGCTAGGAATCAGCTTTTTAAAAGGTCCCACTTATAAAAAAACCCAACAACAAAACCCACCACTTATCTCTATAAAGGTTTCCTTGCTAATGTTTCTTTTATTGAAGCCTATTAAAAGGTAATGTTTTCAGTCATGTTTTGTAGTAATGCCCTTCTACAAGTGTACAAAAAGGAAATTCTCATGTTTAAATATTTAATGTGTCACCTCCCAACTTTTCTAAGCATCTCTCTTCCTCTGCTTTATAATTTTGGAACAAGAGTGTTTGTCCTTGATCTGATCCCGGTTTCTTTTTGACTTTCTTATCTCATCTGTACTTTTACTAGCCTTACTAATAAGGGAAGATCCTGCAAATGCGGCACGCATTAAGTACGGAAGTCTAATTAACATTCATTTTAGGCCAAGAGCAGAATTTACACCACAAACAAAAACCCTAATCCTGGGCTACCTGATCATACATAAAAACATACAAAAAGCCCAACCTCCCTGCAAACGGGAAGAAAATAAAAAACCAGAAAAACCCACCATAGTTACATGGACACTTTTCCCTGGCTTCATATTAAACTTTCTGCATACCCCTTGTATTCCCATACTATTTTTGCTATGACCAAAACACAATAACCTAAAGCAACACGGCTAGACAAATTCAGAGCCACACAGCCAGAATAAGGACATTAAAGATCTACATGGCCAAAAGGGATTTTTATGTATCCCATCCAGAAGCAAAAAAACCATGAAAGCTAGAGAAAAGCCAGCCCATGGAGTTTCTCAAGAAAGCTTAAAAATTGGCCTTGCCAATATCAACACACTATTTTAATTGTGTTTGTTTTTGTTCACTGCATAAAGTCATGTATTATCATTACCAATGCTTTACACACTGACATAAAATCCCTCTGAACAAACAATTCCTAATCCAATGTTTCATCATTTTAATCTTACCACCGGAATTCTACTGGGGAACACAGATAAATAAAACCAGAAATCTGCTCTAAACATTTAAAATAATGTTCGTTACCTTGCTATTTTAATGATTTAAAGCTACTTTTATATTTGCAGTTGTGGTCAGAAAATATCACGTTCGTGGTGCTTAATTAAAAAAAAAAAAACACACCACAAAACAAACCTCCAAACCGGTAAACAAATCCAAGAAAAATGTGGATAAAATAGTGTTCACTGTAGGCTGAAAGAGGTTATGCCACATTTTTGTGTGGAGCAATAAACTCAGGGCCAAGATACAAGCTCCTATCTTAAGTTTCGTAATGGAAATGCTGGCAACACAGGTACCACAAAACGCATCTTGCACACCTGTATTACCAGGTTTGGAACAAAGGGACAAAGCTTTTGCTGTGTTCAGAGCAGGTTTAGTGCAAACCCATGGAGCTCCTAGGCACAACACACTTCGTTTCTTCTCTTCCTCACCATCCCTCTGCTCTCACAGAGCAGAAATCTGGCAATATATCCCATAGAGTAGGACAAATCTGCAGCCTCAAGATCTGCAGAGGACGACAAATGTATACTAAACCGAAGCTGCCTGCTTGGCAGTAAAGGAACTAGACTTTTCTGCTAGAAGAAGCAAGAACAAAACTCAGCTGAAGTGAGTGAAGCTGTGACCAAGCCAGCAAGGGCCCAGTCTTAAACTCTTACTAAATACACAGGCTTGCCCATGGATACAGAATTGCTGTGTATGTCGGGATTTTAATTAAATGTTAACGTCTGTATCATTGCAATTTATTGGATCGTCTTACAAACCACAGCATAACTTATTTACTGAATTGGGTTCGGTGACCTGCTCAGAAGCCTACCAAAAGCAAGGCTGGGTGCTCAGCAAACCTCTCAACCGCTGTTACAGCATAACACATGAAAGCAAAGAAGAAGGAAAAATTTTGGTAACTCTCCAAGAAAGTTTCATATTTTTTTGGGAACGTTACAAAAACCAGAGAAGAGAGACATCCCTTTTTAAGCCTAACGAAGCCCAACAGCTATCAGCCTAACTGGAAGCTGACCTTTTCCAATTGTTTGCAGGAGATGTGGTAAGGTGAGAAACCCTAGAAGCCTCTCCAGTATGTCAGGTAACCCACTGCATTATTTACATAGCCCAAGCAGTGCTGTTTGTCTTTGCCTTCAAAACAATTTGTGCACCGTTATTAGAGTTTAATAATAAATCCGCAGTCTCCCTCTGTTTGCCAGAATGAAATAAAGACTGCTAAATTAAAGGAAGGATGCATGTGGGAGACGCACAAGTCAAAAAAAGACAGGGAAACCTTTTGATGCATCAAGATCTTTCTCAGGAGGCTCAAAACACTGCTGTCTGTGTCTGCCACGACACTAAAAAAAACCCCAAACATAAACCAGCTACTTCAGGTTGCCCAGCTACAACACAGACCGATGAAATATATAAATTATGTCAGTGGATTACACCAAGTACTACTCATGTAAAACTTTTTGCAAGCTTCTAAGAATTCTTTTAAAATAAGACAAGTGAAGAAATGGGCCAAGAGACTAAGTAGATGACAGCTTGTAACTAGAACGTTTCTAGAAGAAAGATCAAAGCTCATACTGTCTTTCACAGCTCCGGAGCATTAAAACCTGGTGATGTCTATTTGTGCACAAATTTTCTTATGAGACATTAAAAAAAAAAAAAAAGAGATACAAAAGAACACAAAATATACCCTTCAGAATCAGAAGTGGAGAGATGCTTTCCTGTTTTGAAAGAGGGAAATATTGGCCTGATGAAGACAAGTATTTTTAGAAAAGTTTCTACTGGATTTAAATCAAAAGTGCAATTTTCCTCAGAAACAATCAATAGACCTAGAGATGCAAAACTGACGTCTATTTTATTAAAATGAAGACATCCTCAGGAGATTAAGTAAATCTGGTTGGTCTCACATATCTAAGGATTCCTAGTGCAGGATTTAAATGGAAGATTTAAGTCAACTTTAGAGTACATATGAAACCCACAGATAAAAGTGACTATCTCCCTTATCACTTTTAGCTTTGCCCCTTTCTAGCATATGGAAACTTCCATTGTAGGAATTTTGTTTCTAATTATTATTATTGCAAATTTGATCAAAACGATTTACAGGTTTAACATGACAACATGGTCTTATCAAATGAGCTTTGAACCTACTGGTCAGAAAAATACTCTTCCCATGAAGACAAAAGCGCAGCAGTCAGAGCATTACTGAAAGTCTAACTCCAGTCTAAAAAAAAAGATTAAGTTAAAATGTATTTACAGAAATGTGAATTTAAAATGTATTTAAATTTTAAACAGAAAAATTAACAGGCTGCTTGTCTAATGATCCTTTCAAGCTTTAAACTCTACAATATTATGGTTATATTTTTCCCCATCCTAGCATAGGATTAAATTTAATTAAGATTAATCTGATTTACTGGCCCTCTAGGAATTGGACAAACATAAGTAATATATTAAGCTGAAAATTCAATCTTTGATTAGTGGGTTCAGGCAACTCCGTGGGGACCCTCAAGTCCTTAAAGAAGTTAATCCTCATGTAAGTGTTGTGGCTTCAAACTCTGGGCTCTTCAGTGAGAACATACTAAACTCTTTCCCTTCCCAAAGGAAAACAAAGATGTGGCAATTCTCTGCAAAGAATTAACAGAATAGTAGCTGGACGTATAGTGAAAAGGTTCATTGTCTTGAAAGGCATAAATGCATCTCCCTGCATAAGAGATGATTGTGTTAACTGGAGCACTGCTTATTCAGTTACGCTAAATATTGCCTCAGGACCTCAACGAACCATGAGAATGCAAGGCTACATGCCAGTTTACTAAGTTACTTCAGAAGAATGACGCTCAGGCCAGGATTTCGAAGTTCTAAATCTTTCCTTATAGGAAATTAATGTAGATGCAGGGTGACTTCGAGCACGGCAGCAGAACGAAGATAAGGCACTGTCTGTGCACATCATCTTCTACTTGAGACTAAGGTAGCTGCTCCACTGAGAGATGACACATTCCACCCACAATGTAAAAACACTGAAGTACTTGTCTGTAATAGCTCTAAGTTTTATCATCTATGGCATTTATAAATTAACTCGGCAAATATTTGCTTAGTAGCAATGCTGGGTCAGTGACTTCACAAGATCCCTCGATCTATGCTTACGAAGGTAGTGAGATTAATATATTCCACAGACTGTACAGCAAACAACATTAGAACAAATTCTCTTGGGAAAACTAGACAGGAAGATGATATATTTATAGAAAAGGGAGTTTAAGTCAGTTGGTTCATTTTTTTTTAAACCACTTATTATTTATACCGATACCAGCGATGGTGGGATGGCTGCTGAAGAGACCAAGAAAAAAAGTTTTCACCACAGCATTGTCAACATGCAGCTGGGAATTTAAATACCTCCCCCCCTGTTCCTGCAGTGAGTAGCAATAGCATGGCAAAGCTTTGTCCCCAAAGTGCTACTGATGTACCTGAAACTGCCAGAAATGAAGACTGCTTTCAGTGGGCAAAACCAAACACAGTGGGCACAGACAGATTAAAAAAAGAAATGCTTATTACCAGACTGCAAAAATATAGCAGTAACAGGAAAATTAGAATATTATGTTTAATCATCTGTCTTCCTGAGGTAAGCAAAAATGTTTTGCATACAAGACTTACTCAGAGACATAACAATTCACAGAATTAAAAACATGACATATTTTTCAGTCTAATTCTTTTCTAGGTAGTTGAAGTGCATTTTTGTTTGCACTACAACCACACAATGCTGGTACAACAAAGAGCCCTGTCAGCCCTGTAAATCATATTTTTAAGTTCCAGTGAGACATGATGCAGGTTACATGTGGATTATTCTTGACAGTGTGAAAGCTGGCAGTTCTCTAGCCAAGAAAGAAATTCTTTCCCCATGTATCAATGCATCAGGGCAGGTTCAGATTGGATATTAGGAAGAACTTCTTCACAGAAAGAGTAGAGAGGCATTGGAACAGGCTCCCCAGAGAGGTAGTTGAGTCGTCGTCCCTGGAGATCTTCAAAAAACGCATAGATGTGGCGCTCCAGGACATGGTCTAGTAGGCATGGTGGTGTTAGGGTGACGGTTGGACTTGATGATCTCAGAGGTCCTTTCCAACCTTAGTGATTCTATGATTAGACAGTTCCTAAAAATCTAACTTTTGCTTGGCATATTGGGTTCTTTAGAAATCTGCAAATTCTTTGTGATTTTTAAGTATTCTTTTCATTGTGAATCTTCTTGCAAAACTTGTGCTGAAAAATCACATTCCTCTGTCACCACAGCCCAACAGAGAACTTCTCATCCGAGCCATGAAGCCCAGCTGAGCACTTCCCAGCGCAAACACTGGGACACAGCAGCAGATGCAGGAGCTCTCTGCTTAGCTTGTGCCCCACAAGGAAGAAAAGATTAAAGAGTCTGTACTTCTCTTTTTTTCCCCCTTTGTAAGCTGTTACAAACCCCATGTTTCACTTCATTATGTTCCAGGTTAAGCAAGATTGCAGAACAAAGAGGGGGTTGAGGGGCTGGGCAAATGTCTCCAGCTAAATTTGCATGAGGGAAGGGAAATATCTATGCCATTACATAGTTATTCTCAATCAGTGTCCCAGGAGTTTAAACTATATCTGCTCTACCTAAATGAATGGTTATGTGCATTCAAGTCAGGACTGAGATGCAAAGCATCAACATTTCTAATTATAACTATGTAAAATATTACCCCACTCCCAACTATCAAAGTTCATAAAAGAGAAGAAAAATGAACTGTGGACACGCACAATAACTCCCTCTCCTCCACCTCCGGCGAAGGCAGAAAGCTGACTATGAGCTTTGTTTTTTGAAATACTTTCCGTTTTCCTCCTCTTCAGGGACGCGTACAGAGAAAGCTGTAAGCCAACTATGGCTTCCAAGCTGCTAACAGAAATTGTCTGCAAACATGTCTCAGCATAAGATCTCTGGTCACCACCCTAAAATTCTTTGTATCTCTAGCCTTGAGCAAGTTCAACTTGCTTACTAAAATTGGCTCAAAAACCCCACCACCTCCCAAAAAAAAGACACAACAAAACAAAAATTACCCCCCAAATCTGTAGAGGAATATTCTTCAAGGGCAAAGAGGAACTGGCAGTATTAGAGTATTAGTCAAGAACTAGATTACCCCGTGTGCTTCTTGGATAGAATAAAAAAAAAAAGAAAGAAAAAAAAAAAAGAACCACCTCACGATATCCTGACAAATGGAAGCTATGGAGTTTTCCACCCCCTCAATTAGGAAAATGGTCTCTTACTTACCACAAAGTCACAGAAACCCCACCATGAGCAGGGGCCAAAGACAGTTTGGGCTCAGGAAAATCCATTTGTTCTTTATTTTTTACCACACAGGCGCCACAGTCATCACTCAATGCTGCAAATAAACTGATGATGAGAAGTAGGCAATAGGAAGCTACCAGCTGGAACAGAATACATATTTACAGATGTCCCAACATAGCTAGCAAAAAGCCTACAAAAGTTGAATGTAGCAAGTTAGCAGGATCTAACCATAGTGAGAAAGACTCTTACAAAGAATTTTTGGCGTTATCAATTAGTTTGGGCACGTCTCAATCAAATGTGTGCATGAAGTTGACCTACAACGGAGGTTGCTGTCCCTCCCAGCCTCTCTTCGCTCTCACCCAAACACACTCCAGAATGTGAGACCCGCTGCTGTCTACAAATAGCTCCCAGATGGTGCTCAACCCCTCAGCTACACTGTAAAGAAACCCAAACCCAACACCATAATTCAACTCAGTTGCAAGCTCCGAGAGGCACCCAGCCCATCATCTGTGATCCAGCTTGTGCTCTGCTCCGTTTAGTGCTTGGGGGCACCGACAGGGTTGGCCCACAGCCTCACCACAGAATAAGTGGTAAGACATCACCCAAAATAAGAAAGAACATCTTACACAAAAGAAGAAAGAGAGCAGCCATCACATTCTTGCGTGTGGGAGACGCCTGCATCTTAAAAAACAAGCCTCTTTTGATTAGAACTTGGCCAAAAAAAAAAAAAAAGCATAAAAATCAAAGAGGAGGGAATTACTCTTACTAGATAACACAAAAATATTTACACAATGGTTCCCAACAGTTCATCCACATCAAGATTTCCTCCTTTCCTTTAAGTGTATATGCAGCCCCTTTTACTTCTGTCATCTTCTTAGGAAAGGGGTGATGAAAAGGAACTGCTTGAACTGCTCTGGACAAGGTCCAGCCTCCAGGGCACTAACTCGGAAGGTGACTAACGTACCTGGGCAGTGCTTCAGAAGGAAGCAATGCCTTGGCAGGGCACAGGATGCCAGTCGCCAGAGCTTATATCTGCCTGTTTTTAAAGCATGGGGAAGAGAAAGTGATTTGCAGGAGCAGAAACTCAGTGGTGTAGACAGTGCCCGTCCAGCCCCTCCGCCTGGTCGGCTGTGTGTCCATGCATCACGCTCAGCTCCTGTGGTGTCCCCTTCCCACAGCCGCTGGGCTGATGGAAGGAGAGCCATACTACCAGAGACCAACAGCTTGGGCCAGCCCCTCCATCGGTCTCTGCCCATCGGCACCTGGGAAGCTCCAGAGCAGCATCTCCAGTTGCTCACTCCACACAGGGTGAGAAGGCAGGCACAGATAAACGGGATGCAGCAAAGGGAGGCAGAGACAGGGTGAGGGATTACTTTTTCTTAGTGCACCAGAAATGATTTTTTGATGCTCTGCACCACAGCAATTGTGAGAGCAAAATGGACAACTACTGATATATTGTTACCTTAACTGTCTGGAAAAACAAAGCAAAATAAATAAAAATATTTTGCTTAAGATCATAAAACAGTTTTTGTCCCCCAAGTGGTCAAGAGAAAATCCTATGTGCAACAGATATTCCAAAGCAAGAACCCAATGAGTTGTGGAAAAAAAAAAATAAAAAAATCAGAGAGAACAGGATGATCCCCATGAGCTGAAAATTTGACATAGAGCACACCTCCATTAGATGTAAGCACATCCTTTTAAAATGTTATTTAGCATAAGAGTTGTAAAAACGTGTAATACCTAGTGCAATACCTCAAAGGCTGATCAGGAAAGACTTTTTTTTTTTTCCCCCAAGATCAGATCATTACTTCATACAGGAAACATGAGTTTACTTGGATGAGATTTTTCATTCACTAATTAGCACCAATGCTTTAGTAAAAGAATATTTAAGTTTTAATCTGAGCCAAAGTCTCAGCACTGTGTTACAGAAATTAATTTTGTTATTGGAAGCAGCATTCTCTTCCAAATCACTGAGCTGCAGACTACTTGCTACAGTGAAAATGGCCTTCCTTTATAAGCACTTCTGCAAATGTCCAGCTTAGTTATTTATATTTTACCTTCTAGAAATTCCTCATACATCTTTTCGACTGATTCACCATTTCCTTTCATTCAATGTTCAAATCTGACGTGAAAAGATTCTACTAATTGTTCAGAAGCATCCTCATTTTACCAATGGATGAAATTTTATACTATTTCTTTAAATATGATTGCAATACTGAAGTGTAGCACCAGCAATAAAACCTGGCAAAGTTTGCCTTCCTTTGGGATAAATAGGAAAAAAATTGTATCTTTTAATCATCACAGAGAAAAAAAAAAGTTGATGTTCCCATGAACTATGACTCACTGTATTTTTTAATTTATTTTTAATTTATTTTTAACGGAATTTTAACAGCCTTTTTTTCTTCAGGAAGTTTAAGGGTTGCAAAACTTCCTTTTCCTCCCAATATTATTATCTGTGAAGAGAAGAAAGAACCTCCAAGCTGTTACTTCAGAGGCTGGCAGAACTGTGAGCTTACCTTAAAAAGGCTGGTAGTTAAGCAGATGGTCACAACTCTTAAGTTTGTTACTGAGAAATAAATGGGTTATTGAGAGGTAGTATGGAAGTCACAAATCCATCAGTAACATCTAGTCTGTCCTAACCATCTCCACCACCTTGAAAGTCACCTTTGCACTCTATCAGCTTCAGACAAGATCACTGTATTACTGCTGCAGTCTCAACTCTCTTTAGGGAAAAGGAAAAGATTAAAACAAGATTCATTTATAACTGTATCATTTAAGTTCTGTTTACCAACTATCTAGGTCAGCATTTCATAACGTATGTTCTCTATAGGTTGCAGAAATATTAACCAGTGAGATAACTGCAGGACAGCATCAGGATTAAGACACATCTACAATTTGCTGAGAGAAAGGAAGAAGGGGGGGAAAAAAAGAAAAAAAAAAAAACAAACCCTCACACTCTGCCAGGTCAGTTTTATAGTTTCTGAAATGCCAGTTGTTCATTTTAGCACACCACTAGTCTCAAATGGTGAGGGTACTGTCAATCAAAATACTATCACAGGCAAGGTTTGGGATTGTATTTAGGCACAGGAGTGAGAGAAGAGGTAGGGCAAATAATATCCGTTCTGGGAATGTATTAAGATATAAGAAAGTGAAAGAATAATGAAGAAATTAAACTACAGATGTTGGCACACTACAGCCTGTAAGAAGAGCAGCAACAGTGTTATGTTAAGGGCCGGTTACAGCTCAGGTCACCTCGAGACTCCTTTTGTCTCTTTCTGCTCCTTTGGCTCACAGCCCTTTTAGACGAGAAAAGTGACCACGTGTCAGCGGTACTGGTGTGTCCTGAGTGCTTCAGGTCCTTTAAAGATAGATGGAGGGCTGTGGCCTTCATTCTCCAGGTCTGTATTTTTAAGAATCGTTTCGCATACCTTCAGTGTATGGGTAGACACTCATTAGCCATTACAAAACGAAGCCTCTGTTTGAGTCACAGCTTGGCACCTGCACTCTTAAAAGGCTAATTTCTCAAATGCTCATCCTCCCTCCCCAAAATGAGTATTGCCAACTTAGGTTCCTCTTGAGAGCAAAATTTAGCATCTTTCATGGTATAATCTTCAGCTAAAGCACTGTATCCTTCCACTAAACTTTTATCTTAAAACACAATATTTTCTTAAACTGTCCAAAAATGCCATAACCTGCTTTTAGCAACCCGTAGGCAAAGCACCCAACATGTTTTTGAGCCACAATGCAGCTTTCACCCCTAATTGTCCAAGCTCTCATGACTACAGTCACCTCTTCCTTTACTCTTAGGAGCAACATCTGAATTTGAATGCTGGTGCCTCATGTTTCATCCCTGTTAGATGAACCAGAGTATCCATTTCCAGCACTAGTAAGTTCAAATGAGAAGTGACAGTTTCCAGTCATGCAGAAACACAGGCAGACTCAGATGTCATTCTCAAAATGGTAAATGATTTGAGAGAGAGCATCACAGTCAAATTGCCAAAATAGAGATCTGTTTCTAAACGACTCATTAAAATCCAGGGCAGATCAAAGGGCTTGATAGCAAAAGGATTATTAGGCAAAAAAAACCTCCACCATTTTTAAAGTGTTAGCCAACATTTTAGAATCCCCAAGAAGATAAAGCAATTTTAGTTTCAAACAAAAGTACTTGCCTTTGTGAGAAAAGACAACTTATTATTAGTTCAAGATAAAAATCGCGGTACTGGAGGTGAGCCAGTTTATTGTTTTCAGAAGACTTAGCAGACTGAACTCAAGATAACAGAAGAATCTCAGGGCTTTGCAAAAGAGGGATAAAAAAGCTACAAGCTCTGGTTTCCTGAGCGGCAGCACTGACATTCCCCACTTCAGACCTCTGTTTGCTCCTGCTGTCGTAGCCCCACCTGATACCATGGCTGGGCATTTAATTTTCTAGGGTCGTTGGCAGACATATTTTGACTTTCACTGTCTAGTAGCTAAGCAATATGGGTCTGCAGCCAGTGCAAAGGTTCTGGAGACTATAAAAATATATGGAAACAAAACCAGTTTCTTTCGCTCCATCCATATGGAGCACCCTATGAAAAACACAGGGTTCATAAGACAAAATTAACGATGTACTTCCCCCATCTAACTGTTAGCCTGTATAGGGCTAAGTCTAGAGTGAGAAAAACTGGAGTGAAAACCAACTGAAGTGCCTCATGACAGGGGACCCTGGAGGATCTCCTGACTCTCAACAGCTACGTACTGAAGCTTCTCATGGAGGTGAAACAAGGCCCCACGCATTACCATTCTGCTCATTACCCAGTCAGCAGCCCCCACTTCGTCATCTTCACATCACTTACCACTGCTGGTACACCTACCTCTACCACACCAGTACTGAAATCATGCCAGCTCATTCTTCAGCCGAGCAAGCAACCGGAAATTTTGACAGATTTAATGGAGAAAAGCTTAGACAAATTTATAGTAAAACTTGCTTAGCTTTGTTTGAGGCAATACTGAGTAGGAAAACTGAGGATGAGTGCCATATTCCAGTCACTAGCTTCAGAAATCCTAAACAGCCAACCTTGCACACAAGGGATCTCAGCTATCTGTAAAATAAATAGCCCCCAGAGATGTTAATTCTCACGCCTGCTTCAACACGGTGCAGGAGGTGCCCAAAATGCATTATTTGTCACTAAGCACTCACATCAATCTCTGAATTTCCACCTCTCATCTGAAACCTACAGTGGAACAGCATAAAACCAGAATAAACCTGTATGAACCAGCGTATCACAGCCCTTTCAGCCTCTCTTCACTGTACAGTCTGAGGATGGTAAGACTTCTTTGTAGTTCGTACCCCAGTGACATGCCAATGAGATGGAGTAATTCCTGAGGACAGCAAAAGAACATTAAAGATAGACGAGGGAGACCATTAGGTAGTTTTAGTTCCATTCTCTCTCTCTTTCTTAAAAAAGCCCTCTCATCTCAGATAAACAGAGGGTTTTTCTTGTTTATTTGCTTTTATGTCTGGAGTTCAACATTGCCCAGCAGAGTTTTCATGAAAACACAACGCTCGTTTAAAATAGCCCATATTTCAAACAAAAGATGTGTCTCACACTAAGATGAAGACACATAAAAATAGCAAGAATAGCAACAAATTATTTTAAATTCTTTCCAAATGATTTAAGTTTCCATTAATAAAACAAGAATTTTCTTGGGGTTTGTTTTGTTTTTTTGTTGTGGGTTGCTGTTTTTCTGAGATTTTCACAAGCACTTAACTTAAACAGCAGGCATAAAGACAAGCTGTCCCATTACTATCAGTGGGGGGAAAAAAAAAACAAAGAAGTATTTATAGGTCAAGATTTTGATCCTGAATCAACCCTCTCCCCTGCGTTTGAGGGCAACTCCTTCACAAACACCACTACCAAGCTCCAGCAGGGCTGAAGAATACCTTCACACTGGTCAAGGTAGGTCTTAGGCAAGCCACAGTAAGTTTTGACACAAGAAGGTTTCTGTTCACTACATCCAGGGAAGGGGGAGGAGATATAGCACTAGGCCACAAATGCTTGAGTACTACCGGACACGAGAGCCTGTGCTCTATCAGATTCATAGTACGCGAACTGCATCGTTATCTGGAACATATTAACTGCTAAAGACACATGGACATTACCAGATGTGGCCTTCCTAAGCAAGGCACTAGATCTAAATAAAAACAAAATACCCAGCTGTGGTAAAAGTGGAAAGAAACTGAAAAACTATCTGAGCAGAATATGTACACAAATTATCTTAAAGGCATAAATGAGAAAAAGCAAGAGAGGAGAAAAGCCCTGCTTTTTTTTGTTTGTTTTTTTTTTTTTTTTCTGCCAGAGCAATGATTCAGTGCATTTCTAGAATCTCTAGGCAGAATGCATGTCCAGAGTGAGAAGTGCCCATTTAGGCTGAGAATGTTAATCAGATACTGGCTTTAATTGACGAGTGCAACGCCACCACCCAAATGCCTGAGAAAAAAAGTTTCCGTACAATAAAAATGACCCCAAGCCCCAAGGGAGAACATAAGGGGAGAACAGGGGAATACCTGGAAGTCTCCATCATTTTACCTTATCATGGCCACAACACCGACTCAGAACATTTCCTTATTACTGGAAGCAAGACTCCCATGCAGGGAGCACAAAGAGCAAGGTCATCTGTAAAATTACTGTGCGCTATTCTTTACATCCTAAAGCCGACGCTGCACTAAAGCTCTGTGAAGGAGGTTTTAAGATGAAGCAGGACTTGCATCACTTGTGCCACATTCCCACACAGTCTTTGTGGCTTCAATTTACTAAATTGCCTGAAGTAACATCTGTGAATCTTGTTCAATAGCAGCCATAAAGGAGATGTGACCATGGAGCAAACATGTTATTGCTGGTGTTATTTGGCATACTAGCACATCATGCATCCGGACATCTGAGTCACAGTACATTACCTCCATGGTCCAGGAGATAGGAAGGCCCCGAGTCTCTCAGATACATCAAGGTAGATCTGTACAAGAATCTTCCCAACACTTGGATGGATTTTTCCCACAGAGTAATATAGCCTTTAACTCTTAGAAATTGTTTTTCCATGTGAGACAAAAATAATTATGCAGAACAGTATACAGTGGTTCAGAAAGTGATCGAGGTTTACACAATTCATACAGTGAAGCATGAAAAGAAAGAAGTATGGACTCCAGGACCATCTGCTTTTAGCCTATGAGGTTTTGGGGGAAAAGGCCTATATGCAGAGGAGGAAATGTGCGCTGCATTTGCTATGTGCCAAAAAATATATATAAACACAAACAACAGCATCTAGAGGGTAGTACCAGACAATTCAAATGCAGAATCACTAAAAATTCACTAATGTACTCAGTGAAAAATGCCAATGTTTGCCAGAGGCAGGTAGTTTGAATTATTGTGTCTATCTTCCTCAGAGAGGAAGGACAAGAAACCTTGTTTTACATTCTTCTACCAGAAATAGAAGGGCAGAAACTCTCCTCCTTCATACACTCTAGAGGTCAAACTAGACGATGTAATGATCCCTTATGGCTTTAAACAGGTTTTATAGATTACTTGACTTAAAAATAGGCATGATGGTCAAATAATTAGATTCTCTTGAAATTGAGTGCCCAGTACAAAAAACCTCCAGTCACTGGCTAAGGTCTGGAGAAGGTATCACAATATGAATAATTGCGATAAACCAAAAGGAAAATCCTAGGTAGGCGTTTTGAAACTGAAATTTTATCCCACTGACTCTATTCACCTGAAAAGTAAACAATATGTACTATGTTCTATATAGTCTGCATTAGCCAGGTGCGGATCTCCAGAAAAGCGTGCAGACAGAGGACGTGTCTACGGTGCAGACACCATCTCAGGTTTGGATGCTAGACCCAGTCTAGCTATGGCAGCAAGGACCTCTGTCTTCAGCCAAGAGGCATGAAGTCCACAGCATCCATGCGACCATAGCCTGTTTCTGGTACTGGAAGAGTACAGCTAAAATCTGCTTGGATATGCCTTCACTGTCCTGACATCTCTGCTGTAGGCACTCCTCTGAATAACTTAATTCAAAGCCTGTTACCATACAATAACTGCCAGAGGTCACGCTGTCATGGTTCAGATGAGGACCTGAATTCATTAAGCGAACCAGTATACATATGCATTGCCTTTTCACTCCTTTTTCAAGTACAAGGCCAAAGGAGGAAGCACAGGAGAGATGC
This sequence comes from Psophia crepitans, assembly GCA_013399095.1. Classification (NCBI taxonomy): domain Eukaryota; kingdom Metazoa; phylum Chordata; class Aves; order Gruiformes; family Psophiidae; genus Psophia; species Psophia crepitans. The sequence continues at coordinate 1,583,310 of VWZZ01008359.1, read as the reverse complement.
ATTGTCATCTTGTCAACGGAGTCGCTTCTTGTCAGCTACTCCAACAATACAACACAGCAAACCCCACCAACGTGTATGAACGGTCTGGAAGTCCACTGGAAATCATTTAATTTTGTGAGGCGGCGAGTACATGAACAATAGGAATCAGATTACTTTGCTCATGTGTGTTGACAACAGCAATTTCATTTTATTTATTATGATAATTCATAAAGCACCATCAAATACAGCGTAGAATCTCTTATAAAAATAATTACAGCCTAGTAATGCAAGATCTCATTGAAGCACACCATTAATTCCTTGACAGTTAGGGAACAAGCCAAATACTTTGTGCAAATGAAGGATTAGCAAGGTTTTAACACACACATTTCCTTGCACTTAAAATGTGCAAGGAGCAAACCTTATTAAAACAGCATTTCATATTATACTTTAAAATGATGGCCCCTTAGGCAGATTTGCTGTACTTCAAAAGATAGCTATTATACTACTATGTGTTACAGTCTAGGATAACAGAAAAAGAAATTCCTGTCAAATTGCTGTACCACGGTATGCGGGGAGCATAAAATAGTTGCTCTTTCCTGCAGCCCTCAAGAAAATCCAGACTTTCACTCCAAACGAGGTGTCACCAGTCTCACACAATAGAGAGAGACTATGAATTGTGTTCCACTTTGCTACTGAAAATAACTTTGAGCAGCTAAAGCAACATTTTCTGAACCTACCATCCAGCATTTGGGACATCTGCATATGGGCCTCAGGGTTATATTGCCTACATCTCCGTGTTTAAACTGTTATATTGCTGTGCAGAAGGACTTTGCTGCTGTATGCTTTATGGTTGTTTTTAAAATAGGATTTCCCCAAAATTAAAAAGTAAAAACAAGAAGAAAAAGCACCAGCCTTCTTTTGTTTAATGATGTTCAAAGTTGTCTGAAAATTTGCTGACACGTAACCATAAAGGACCAGATTGGTTCCCTGCTTTGCATCATTTCTGTTTTAGAAGTCCTTGCAGTGTGGCCACTATGATATCATGCCATCCATGATCCCAATTTGTGCTGTCTCTCTAACCGTTAACTGATTCAGGTCCTCATAACTAGAAGTGATTCAGAAGCTATTAGGAAACAATCCTAGCAATTTAAACAAGCATTATACTAAATATTAAGATATGATTACAAACAGATCACCTGTTACAGACAGTTTGACAGCCCAACTTAATAAAGGAGAACCCCCTAAAAATCATCAGAAATACCTAATAACAATATTTAAATTGAGATCTCATAACGAGCAATTAGGAATGCTGAAAGAACGTGCAGAAGGTTTTGCATTCTTCCAAACTTTTCCATTTTATCTCAGATGTTTATAGTAAAAAGAACAGAAAAGTTTTCTTCAAAACACAATTACTATCAATTCTCTGCAACATTCCAGGAGCACAATATTCTCCTTATAATGCAACCGAGTAATCCCCCTCGGACAGTCAGGAGACATTAGCAAAATAATTGTTCCACGACAGTGTTCCTTTGTTACATTTTTTTTTTTTTTTACCCTTATTACTTCAGGCAGAAATAACTTGGAGATATTATCATTAATTTACCAAAACAGAATTTCCCTGCGTTTATTTTCTTTTAGGTTAAACTTTTCAATTAAATTGTACATTAGAGCTAAATCTAACGATTTTCTACCTGGCTAAAGCTGATTGGTCCACTAAGTCTTCAGCTTAATTTCCCTCCCCCACACACCTCATTTTGCTAACTAGAAGAGAAATGAATCTACCTTCAAGCCTGCTGGAATCAATCTTCTTTTCTCTTTCTCACAATTTATAAGTCAGAGGCTTAAAAAGTGTTCATATCCTCTTTTAACAAGCTGGTTATGTGAGATAAGCACAAGAACATTAATAAAAATAGCTCAGCATTAAGTCATGGATGTTTTACAGAAGTAGACCTAAAAAAAAATAAAATAATAAAATCCTAAAGGCTAATTGTGATTTATAGCACATCTCTTTTCCTATACTACCAATTATCAATCATCTCCAAAAGATCCCTTCTTTTACGTGCCAATGTCACAAATGCAACTGCTGCCAGCTCATTTCTAACCAGCTGAGACACTGCACAGCACAGACCGCCCCCCAGTTAGCCCTGTCACTTGTAAACGCCAGCATACTGCAAAAGTGGTTTTATTCTTTCCCAGTTCTTCTTTTTTAAAAAAAAAAAAAAAGTATGTCTTTCACAAAAATTTCATAGCTGGAAGCATAGCTTTTCTCATCTCATCTCTCCCACACATTGTACCTCGGTATGGTCTGCACCATCATTTTACCACCACCCTCCATGTCTCCAGCATTCATGAAAATGAACCTATATCTAGAACAACAACGACATAACCACCAGCACCAAAACTTTTATTACTGCAACTACAACAAAGCAGCTGGTGGTAATAATAATAATACTTAGCATTTATATCGCGCTTTATATCTTCAAAAAGATGTATAAACATTTGCTAATTAAGCCTCACAGAACTGCGAGACAGATACATTTCCGTTTTTACGCATAGGAAAACTGAGGCAAAGAGAAAAAACAGCTGCCTCCAAAATCACCATCTTCAGATGATTTTTAAAAAGGGAATGGACATCTCTTTGGACAATGAGAACTTTTAGAGTTATAAAAGTACAGCTTAAAATACTCACAGAATCCGATGGGACATAAACTCTCATGCACTGCGCACCCACCTCCTCCAAAAGGGTCAGTAAACACTTTCCCTGGGAAGATGAGGCTGGCTGCTGCCCGCTGCTCTAAGCTACTCGCCACTGGGGAGCGCAGAACGCCGCACTTCACAGGCCGGTAGGACCATCTCCGCTGCCAAACACCCAACCTGCAAGTCCGAGCCCCTCAGAAGGAGTCAAACCATTAAGAAGCTGCACAAAACTGTAACTTCAATCAGTCACCACCAAGACTGGGCCTCAACATCGACTTGCTTCTCCTCCAAGGCTGTATTCTGCTCTGTTACTATTTAAGAAACATACGAACGCTTCTGTTCCTTGCATGTCAACATTTAGCTTTAATATAAAGAGTGGGAAAAAATGTAAATTCTAAGTAGAAAAGAACAAATGCCACTACATATTGAAGGCACTTCTGAGAATATCTTACATTCATCTTCAGTAAGACATTGATTGAACAGACTTTTCTGTGTGTATTAGACACCTCACGCACACAAGGAAAACAAATGCCTACACACACTCTAACAACTCCTATTCAGGTCTTGAGCTCTAGAACTGCTTGAAGTGAGCTTAAAACTGCTGCCTAGAAAAAACACATAGCGTTGAACCTTTAGGGAAGACATTACTTTTAAAGTCCTATCCCACAAAGACTTGATTACCCATGTAGTTTCACATATGTCCCACTGAGATCAATGGATCGGAAATGCATTTCAGAAGACACTGGAATAAAGGTGAATGACACAAAAGGGAGAAAAAAAATTGGTTTGTGAGCAAGAAAAAGCTGTACCACAAGAAGTGGCATGAAGTGCATCCTGCAAAGCTGGACACAGAGCACTATATGCAACCAAAGAGTGAAATAAAACAAAAAGGGTAGGGAAAACTTACGGGATAAATAAATAAACAAAACAAGAAACTGAAGTTGTGTCAAGGCTCAAGAGTGGGATGGACCAGAATATAGAAGATGGTGGAGAAACATGGCTTGTACAAAGTGGAGAAGGAAAGAAAACATTAAGAGCTAACCCAGGGGCCAGACTGAGCAGGGAGAAGAACCGAGACCAAAGCTGAGGGCAAGGCTTGACATGCAGCAGTGCCTTCGCACAGAAGCGGCCATGAGAAGGGAAACAGTAACTGCAACGGAGAAGCTGTTTGTTCCTTGGCAGTGGTAGGACACACGTCACACAGGAGTGATTTACCTCATGGACACTAAGGTACAAAGTCCAGATTCCTCACTCTGTCCTGCCCTCTTTAAGTGAGATAGCACTAAGAGGCTAATTACCAGTTACCCTGGATTTATTAGCCGTAACAAAGTTTGCAGCTAAAATAGGAACAGACCCCACCTTCCTACCTCCCAGCCCTCTGCACTCACCCCTGGACAACCCTTCATCCCTAAATACAGGAAGAGAAGGAAACAGAAGAGATGAAACATTACGCTAAGGTTGTGAGAGCATGGGAAGAATTACAAATCAATAAATAATGCTAGAAGTGGAGAAGCAAACGAGTGATTCCACTTTGGGAAAAGTGAGTCTGAGACAACACTGAAGTGAAAGAAGTAAAAAACCGTGGATTTAAATACCCAGACTGCAACCCAATTCTGAACGTGAAACGTACATGTATATTTATATCTCCAACTGAAGGCAGTATAACGCACTCACTGGCTTCTCAAGACATGTTGTGCAAAGATGAAAATTATTTTAGAGGCACATCTATAAACCGCTGACTTTTCCATGCCATTTTAAAAATGGCATGGAAGATCATCAAGCTCAATTTTATTACAACTTGATATCACAAACTCCTCATGATGTAACACAGTTTCATTGCATGGTCCTTGCTATATCATTGTCACATGCACTCAGTTACAGTGAGGAACCCAACGTGCGAGGTGAACGTCTCGCCCCTTGTACAAAGGTCTCACATTCACGTGCTCCGAGTAGTAACATTCAAGATATTTTTATGACGTACACCAAGATTCTCACAGGCACTAAACTCTTACCGAATCCCTGTATCAACCAGACATCTAACTCTCTGAAACACCAAGTGTTAAATCCCTTACGGCTTAGACAAATAAAGCCTTCTCAAGGCTAATTACTCCAAATTATATGTTACACTGGAAACAAAGAGATCTTTGACTCAGGAAATAGAGAAGACAACACCTCAGACGCACTGTGGAAGCAAGCAAAAAGAGCAGCGGTATCGGAAGAAGGAAGAGTACATTAGAACAGAAGAGCAGAGTCCTGAATCTTCATGAAGGGAGCATTCAGAGCGCTGAATTAACATTAGGACCTCTCAACCACCCCAGGATGAAAGGAAGTGCTCATTAACCAAAGTTCATCTTTCAGGAGGAAGACAGATCACTAGGAGCATTAAGTGAACAAATCGCAGCAATCTCAAACTCTACCTAAAGTTAAAACATTGATAAAATTGGGATAATCTTGTGCCTCGCCAGGCATCTGCAAGTATTGAAGAATAAATGGACGACTTCTATCTCACACATTTCTCCTGGTTTCAGATCAAGTTTTATACAGCCCATTTGAGAGGTACATTAAATACTGTCTCTTTTTCTTAATGGGTCTGGACCTATACTAAAGAACAGCCAAAAGGCACTGCTAACATCTGACTTTCAGCTTCTCTTTGCACTTGAGCCAATTTCTGGAAGGTGAAGGGGAGCAGAAGGGAGCACTGATGGGAGAAGCAGCAAGCCCAGTGCCTGCGTTTCCACTTGGTGCAATCTTTAAAAATGCTTTTACATGCAGTAGCAAAAATCAAAGTAATACACACAAATCCCCATGAGACAACCCTTTATTTTCCAGTTACAAACATTCCTGAGCTACAGCCATCAAGGCTTGCAGTGATACTCTTGCAGTCGGTTAGTCTGAAGCATTCAGGAGCTACAGCAAATTCCAGCCTCCTGCCTCAAGAACCAGCTATGGCAGCTCCACGGTTAAGTCAGCTGAATACAGCTCCTCTACGCTCACAGAAGGCTTGAAGAGAAGTCCGATGTTTCCTTATGTGCAGTGGGAAACTATAAGATCCAGAAAATCCATAAAAGCTACATTTTGGACTATTAAAAGATAAACTCTCTCTCTCAGGTAAAACCAATGTGTTCTTGAAAAGTAAAAAAAAAAATAATAAAGAAATGGACAAGTTATGTGTACAAAGCCTACTTTAAGTTACTGTACATCCATAACACCTACTTACAGGACAATGGGTTCATAATTTCATGACCCTGTGTTTTACAGCAAGTGTCCGTCCGTCCGTCCCCCTTATAGAGAACATAACAATTTCCAATGGTTGGTCAAAATGCCAGCTGGAGTGAAGCTTTAAGAACAAACACAGTAGAATCCCCGGTCACATCATCAGTAATGAAGATCCCTGTTACGTGTCAGAAAACGACACAACAGAAAACCCCCAGAAATGGGCAGATGTGTAAATTCCACAGAAAATGCTAACCCTGCACCTTTGAAGCTAGAGACATCTGCTCACTTTGTGAATCCAGAGCGCACAAGGTTGCTGAAGTCTTTTCAGAAAAAGACAAGGTAATACATGCAAAGAAAGTAATTAGTAATTTCCTATTTCCACATTAGATCTCAGTCCTGTGGAGACTGACAGCATGAGCAGCTTTAATTACCTAAAAAGTAGCACAGAGAAGAAAGGGAAGAAAGGACTGAAGTGTTCAACTAGTAGCATTCAACACCCTGAGTAAGCTAATGTTTAAAAATTTACTAAAACTGACATTCCAGAATGAAATCAAAAGCATGGGTTAGTGATTGTGGGCTCACGGTCACAGTTCAAAATGAAAACAGGTCCTCAGAAGCTTATGCTAACAACATTTCATCTCTGACTCTTTTTTTTTATCCCCTCAGTGTCCACGACAGGCAAGTAAAAACAAACAACAAACCCAAACAAAAAAATCCCTCCCCACAAAACAGCCGTGAAGGTCGCTTCTTCCCCCGTCATCGTGGTCTTCCCAAGCAGGCCGCGACTAACCTCACCAGGCAACAAGCAGAATTACGTAGGATCGCTGAGTATCGAACGCTATAAAAGACACTCTGCCTTACCTTTCAGTGAATGAAGAGCTCTGACTTATAAACGGTTGTGCAAATGCTTTGCTACACGCACACCCCAGCTAGTCCCACTGACTTAGATGAAACTTTAAATGACTTTATACCTAAGTTCATGTATGGGCACAACAGGGAGAAACCCAGCATCGCTCAGGACTGCAGGAACAGCTGAAATTCCTGGCAAAACGTAGAATTCAGACGACAGCAATCATCCAAGTGGAGACCTAGGGTGGGAAACTGAAATTCCTAGGTATCAGGATTAAATCAAGATCTGTACGAAACGATGAGAAATTCCATGTGTTGGACGAATAATCGATAGATGAATCAGTCTAACTCTGGAGTTGAGAGAAAATGGCAGCAATTACAGCTCTCCCTGAAAGAAGAATTCTACTTTCTGGTAACGCAAAGCATTTAATATTGGAAAAACAAGAGAACTAGCACTGAAAACAAGAAATTAGCTTCTTGGTCCTTTTTTTTTTCCCCCAATAAGAAAATTCAAAATATACAACTCTGTCAGTCCAGTTACTGATGGTATTTTAGTCACTTACAGTTTTAGCACATATTGTGTAAATATGGCCCTACTATGAGGAAAAAGAGTGTTTCAGGCATCATGCTGCTCTCTGTGCCACAAACCAAATACAGAGGCTTCACAATCAGGTAAAAGCCATCTAGTCACAAGCTGTTCATGAGCCTCCTTGGGAGCCCAGCTCAGGACTGGAATGATGAAAACTCTGAATCCCTATGGACAAAGGGGACACAGAACCAGATGCTGTTAAGTGAGGAAGCAAGAAGAAATCCTGGTTTCAAAGGAAACGTGAGAAACAAAACTATCCACACGCAGACGGCGCGCACACAGGCAAAGCACCTTTCCAATTCTCTCTGAATGGAGATCCTAGGATCAGGCCGCGCAATCTGTATCATAAGGAAACCAGCTCTGAGGTGTTAAATGTCCTTGCTGGCCACCAGCCCTGCAGCAGAGAGAGAAGAGTTTGGAGGAGTCACAGATCAAAGGGTTCCCATTTTTCTGTCTGGAACAGCTGAAAGCTGTATTTTCAAGAAAATCTCCTATCTTTGACCAGCCACTCACCATTTGAGAAGACGGGATGATGCAGGAATTGTAATTAGGAGTGTAAGAGAAGCAAGTGTTGGACACTGAAACCAGAGTTAGTAAACACTTTGTGCAGTCTTCACTGTGTGGACTTGAAGTCTTCTGTTATTTCACTGCAGTAGCTGAAAAGTTCTTATATATTTAATCTATGTTGACCCTCAGGGCACCAATTATTCAACTTCAGATGTTTAGATTTTAATAAGCTTTCACCCGCAGGGGAAAAAATGCAGCGGTTAATGTGAGTGATTTGCCATTTACAGCTAGACTGCGGACAGAAAGAAAAATCAATCATATTTCACGAATTTAGTTGTCGCCAAGTGCAAAACTTCTGTATTTTTTTTCCATCTGTGATTTGTGCAACAGAAGTGAGTATCTTTAGATCAATCTTGGACTCTGTATTATCGCTGTGTATAACCCAGCACCCTAATCACTATCGGGTGTTGCTGCTTGTGGGGTGTTATCTCCCTCCAGTTAAATCTAATGGGATGCTCTGGCTGCTTTCAAAATTACACACAATCAAAAACATTCTTTCTGAGCTACGAGAAGGCATAACTCAATACTGTAGCTATTATGAGGATGTGACAATACAAGCCAGCTGGACCATACAAGTCCAAAGCCACTTACATTTCCACTGCCTCCCCCAGAAAAAGCCAGCAGCAGCCCCAACCTGCTTATGTGGAGCCTTGAGCACAGTATCTCATTACCTGACAATACCCGTATGCTGATAACACTACACTCACTTGAGCTGTGAATCAAGATGAGATATGCTGCATCTCCCTTACACCTTGGAAGCCCTGTGAGCTCTTTGCAGTCCCCACTGCACACCAAGAAGAAACAACCAACTCACTTCAGGCCCAACTATTCTGTGATTCTGAGGACCACTTCTCAGAGGGCACGGGTTGCAGCACTTCCATTGGTACTCCATGGGAAGGAGACCAGTCACACAACGCTGAGTCGGTGTTTCCAGTTGCTAACAACAAAAATGGTCATTTTTATGTTCTCCCATGTAAGCGTTATTTGTAGCTGACATACAGACATTGCACAATCACAAATGAGAAGAAAGATGGTCAATAGGAAGGGAGGAGGACCACATTCTTGATGACGAAGGAGAGGCACAATTAAAATATTATCTACACTGCAAAGAAACGCAAGCTCCACCACTTGGTTAATATTTCAGCAGACACAACAGTGTGTAATACAGCAGTAACACTTTCATCCTCAGTACTCCACTTTAAGTAAACAAAGCAGACTCCACCATAGGTCACACTGCTGCACATTTATAACTCGGGGGGTACAAGACACACGAGCCAAGGTACAGCACAGTTTTGGAGTGGGAGGGTTGCTTCCCAAACAGCATCCTTAAGAAAAAGTTGTTCCACCCTTCTTCTCTTGCCTGCTCCTAGCTGGCTTGAAACTAGGGTTTCGTAGAAGTCATAATGTCTCACTTTTCATGGATACGACGCAGCGCTACAGAGGTTACGGGAGGGGCGGGGAGGTGCAGGAGCACCTTAGATCGTGCCAGAAACCACCACAAACCTGGTTTCCACTGCGTGCCCATGTCATCCTTCGTGCATGGGCGCGATGCGTAAGGGAGCGCACGTCATGGCGATGAGAGGGGCAGAAAGAGGAAGAGCGCCAGGGAAAGTTAGCAGCTAGGGGGAAAGGGCTGAACGGCAAAGGAGAAGGAAGACAGCCGGGCAGAGCATCAGTGAGACACGAGTGTGCAACAGGATCATCCCACCCACAGGCTGCCCTTCACCTGCTACCAGCAACACACACCGCCAGCTTAACCGCCGGGGGGGTAAAAAAAAAGTCGTAACAGCTAGAGAAAAGCAGGCTGCCTAGGAGAAGGTGCGGCAGGAGGAGGAAGGGCTCAGGTGCGGACGTTGCCCTTCCCGGACCGCGGCGGGGATCCTCACCCAGCGCCCGGGCCGCCGCCGGGGCTCGCTGCCGGTGGGAGCCCGGCGGGCGAGGTGCGAGCAGGTGTGGCGGCGGCGGCTCGCGTTACCGCAAGGGGGGAGAAA